>JBBPDE010013076.1:0-11178 GCA_037974605.1 Nannopetersius ansorgii
TATTTTTGCCAGTTTAACTTTACAAAAATGCATCCTATGTAAAATTTTAAATTGGATTAAGCTCAAACGAGCACATGATGTAGTCCCATTGACCCTTTGCACCGCTTTTTCCCATATACTGTCTGGAATTACCTCCCCTAGTTCCTCATCCCATTTTGCTCTAATCTTATTCAGGATATTATCCACCTGGGAAGTAATTTTACTATAAATTCTAGAAATAAGCCCCTTCAAATTAGAAGAGGTGGCAGTAGGTGGCACTATTGCACCACAATACGACCCAGGTTTATGATTTACTTGCTCTTTTTGGTCTCTCTGTGATTTCTTCAATCACGTCTTCTCCGTCGCCCCGTGTATTCTCCGAACGACATCATGTACCGAACCGTGACCCACGTACCATGGCGGTTCGGTACGAATACATGTATCGTTACAGCCCATATATATATATATGTATATAGCCCTCTCCTTCACTTGATGAATGGTGGCCACACCAGGTTTTCTGACCACTCCCCATTAAGGCAAAACTGTGCACATTTCAGAGCAGCAGTCTAAGGCACATCTGTGCAATATTCATGTTGTCTAATCAGCACCTTGATATGCCACATCTGTGATGTGGGATGGATTATCACGGCAAAGGAGCAGTGCTCACTAACAGATTTAGACTGATTTGTGAACAATATTTGAGAATAATGGGTCTTTGGTGTAAGTAGAAAATGTTTCAGATCTTTGAGTTCAGCTCATGAAAAATGTCAGCAAAAACAAAAGTGTTGCGTTGATATTTTTGTTCAGTATAAGCCTTATTACACTTACCCATCATGTCCATTCTTAGCAGCAACATGAATAGGAAGTAGCCCAGCTTTGTTACATTTGTTAACATCAGCCCTTCTTGACAGGAGAATCTCCACAACTTCACCGTGACCATTCTTAGAGGCCTCAAACAAGGCAGAGGCACCATCGTTGGCTTGAGTGTTGACTTCCGCCCCTGCAGAACAACTTTGCAAATGAATGCTCAGAAACTGTAATGTTTTTGCCTTTTTAATGACCTTGACTCTGTACAAATCCTTTTCTTACCTATTGTACCTACCTTTCATAAGTAGGAAGCTAAGCAATTCATGGGAACCACACTGAGCCGCTGTAAACAGAGGGTCTATACCATAAATGTTTCTAGCCGTCAGCTTTGCCCCTGCTTGAAGTAACATTTTGCACATGGTCAGGTTTTTGTGACTCACTGCTTCATGCAGTGGGGTTCCACCTTGTGCGGAGGCCTTTGTTGTTGTTGCTCCAAATCTTATCAGGAGAGCCACAGCTTCTTCAACACCCTTTTCGCAAGCTATGAAGACAAGCACAGTGTTGGTGAGGCAGTTATATGGAATGGAACCCAACTCACTCAACTGCATCTGCTCACTGTTTTATTGAACAAATACATTAGTGATGTTTGTTAAGAGTTTGCCTTCGCACATTTACCTTTGAATAATGGAGTTTCCCACTGGTTATTTGCTAGATTGGGGTCAGCACCCTTCTCCAAGAGAAACTCCACACAAGCCACATGTTTGCGACTCACAGCCAGGAAAAGTGGGGTCTGGTTCTTGAGAGTGCGGCAGTTAATGGTCTGCGGTTCAGCTGAAGATTTAATGAAATGCAAATACAAATCGGTCACTGATGAACATCCTGCAGCACACTGTAGAGATGATTTCTGACTGATTCTTACCCCTTAGCAAAAGCTTCAGACACTCAACATGACCATAGTATGCAGTCTCATGAAGGGGTATCCACCCATCTTTATTAGCTTCAGTGAGGTTATTAGATTTCAGTTGTATTATGTCTTTTAACGCCTTGGCATCACCCTTCCATATCGCTGAGAGAAAAGGGTCTAAATTCCTGAAGGACAAATTGAAAATTTTCATATTGTGCTGAAAAAACAAATCAGGCTTAACAAAACCAAACCAAACCTGTATTTCATTTTGGTGGACACTGAGCCAAACCCTATGTGAAAAAGGTAATAAAATTGTGTGTGAGGAGCTGAAAGCCCATTTTCAGTCACTTTTCCTATACTCACTTGACAGGTTCCACAGTGACCTTCAGGAATCCATTGTGTCTTGTCCAAGAAACCACTTGATCCTTGTCTTTACTAAAATAATGATTGTGAGCATCTCTGTTGATTTTTCCACTTTGTGCCTCACTGTAAAGAGAGTGATTTAATGGAGATGTGTTTGCACTTAATGAAAAATGCATGCTTCATGTAAATCAGTATGTGTTTTTTTGTGGAAAGTTACTTAAGATAGTTTGCAGAAGGGTTGTCCGGTGGGTTAGCAGGCTGGATCATCGGTGGGTTTGCAGGGGGAGGGATGTTCTGAGGCCGCCGGACACGTGAACAACGGTCCTGTGGCAACGTGTTGGAGCGGAATGCTCGATTTTGCCAGGGTGTCAAATTTGCATCGGCAAGACTCCGCTCGATAGCCAACTGCAGGAGTTGGTCATCAGACATGTTTGCGTAAGCACTGTAGTCCTCTGCTGCCGTACCCAGGCCTGGCACAGAGACCCTTGCTGCCGCCATGATCAACCTGAGGAAAGAGAGTGACTGAAAAATGTGTCACCTCGCTCCGAATCCACATGTTCATGTGTTGCATTACATGAGTCAGATAGGAAATGAACCCCATGACATCATCATATTGTTGATAAAATGATCTAAACTATTGCTGTTTGCTCTTATTCCCAACATGCATTGTGTTGACAAAGACGTCAGCTTCTTCAGCTGCATCCAGAATAAACTGAAGTTAATGTAAGTTTTATATTGTACATTGAACCCTTTACTCAGCCATTATATACTGCTCAAAAAAATAAAGGGAACACTTAAGCAACACAATGTAACTTCAAGTCAATCACATGTCTGTGAAATCAAACTGTCCACTGAGGAGGCAACACTGATTGTCACTGAGAGAGTGTAGACTGTAAATCAGTGTTGCCTCCTAAATGGACAGTATGACAGATGTGTGATTGACTTGAAGTTACATTGTGCTGTTTAGTGTTCCCTTTATTTTTTTGAGCAGTATATTAAACTGTGTTCAAAATAGACAGAGGGCCATTCCTACATCAGTGTTCTTGTTAGTATAATAAAAACAATGCAGTTCATCAGAGACATGGGACTAGAGATTAATGGGAACATAATGGGACCTGGAAAAACTTTGAATTGGCCACATTTTGCTCAAAACATATTTGATGATTTGCAAAGTTATTTATTTTGTTTTTCATTTTTGGGCTAATAAAATCCACTACTGGCCATTTTGGCTGCAAAGATATCAGGATCAGCCAAACAAATGTATGACTAGTGCACCTCTATTTGTCGCATTTTACATAAATATTAAAGGACACACAATTTTCCAAGTAAACTTGAGGACAGCTGCGATGTCTGTTTGACTTATTTTAATCATACATTTTTTTCAGTGTAGTAATGCAATACTAAATGATAGATAAATGCATGCAAATTTGAATAATAAGACCATGCATAGCAGGCTTGCATGCAATGAAAGTAATATGCATCATATGTTAATTTGGAGAAGTTGGAAGCAAACTGTACGTAGCCACGTCATTACTTTCATTTCAGCAACTGCAGTCCGGAGAGTTTATATTTGTACTGTAATTAAATTGCTCCCTTACCTTTCTAAATATCAAACTGAATATGTTGCGCAGAGCTGTAGATGTTTCTGAAAGTCCTCCTTTATGAAGTCTCCCCTCGAATGCACTCAAGGGCTCTGTGTACATTCCCTAATTGCTGCAATGAGAGAGGGTTTGATTTCATGGTGTAAACAAACCTGTGAGCTCACTGATATATTTACTTGGCTTTCACATGATACATTAAGTCTGACCTGAATATGGGGGTATAGATAGCAGGGGGAGTGGGGGAGACACTATGGAAGGAACTACAGACATGTGAGCAGAATTTACATGTGAGTAAACAGTAAACATCGAGTAGTCAATGTGTCTGATATGAGTTGGCTTAGCACTTTCAAAATGTTGCTCCTGCCAACCACTTTTCAGATTTTAGAATGAATAGCTGTCTACTCTTAAATTGAAACAAAAATAAAAATTGTAAAAAAAATAGTAAAAACAGCAACATGCTTAGTCAGTTTGAGCTATACAGTATATACATATATGTGTGTGTGTGTGTGTGTGTGTGTGTGTGTGTGTGTGTGTGTGTGCGTGCGTGTGTTTGTGTGTGTGTGTGTGTGTGTGAGTGTGTTTGTGAAGATTTGCATTTATGTTCATTCTTACTCATATTCTGGAGGTTTTCCTGATACTTTTTTCATGATTGCACCATTTCAGTCTGTTCAGTCTATCCTGTAATAATTCTAGCAAAATCATTTTTTAAAATATGAAAACGTAAGCATACTAAAGTACATAATGTATAATTTGCATATGTAAATACAATGATGGAACTTCAAGTGAACTTCAAGGAACTTCAAATTCAAGTGTTCATTAGAGTATAAGTAACCAATTATCTATTGCTTTTGAAATGGACCATTTACGCAGCTTAATAGTAAATTCCGCTAAATAAATCCACTAGTAAAATGTCATTGTGTAACGACTGTAAGGGTTGAGGGAAGCAAGATGAAATTGCGGGCTCCAAGGTTTGAGATAATACAAAGGGACACCAGGAGAAGAGGAGAAAATAAACAGGTTACAAGAAGACCAACACATTTAGAAATGACAGTAATTACAGTTCCAAAATTGAGTTTTACAAAAAGCAGAGTGACAAGATGCTTTACAAAGAATTCACAAACACAGACTGAAATACAGGGGGAGGGGCGGAGACAGGAACAAGACACAGGTGAACAAGATAGCAAGGGGGTGGGGCTAAGACCAAAACATACTCACATTGAACGGACACATAAACAAAAGCACATGGAGAATGTAAACAAAAAATAGGAAAAAAGGTCAGGGAGAAGGTTACACTTATAGAACGTTATAAATAATATTTATTTATTAATCCAGAGGAAACTTCTTTTGTCATGAGCATACTCAGTGCACAAGAAGAAAACAGATATGGTTTAATTGTTGAAGACATGTCAGGGTCGAGGGGGCTAGCCCTCGACCATGAGCTTCCTCGGAGCACGGACGAGACTGGAGACCAGGGTTCCATACTGTGATTACTTTATTTAACAAAAACAAGAATAACATAAACGGGCACGAGGGCCACCAGATACAGGAACGAGAAACAGGATAAACGAGGTGCAAAGTGAGGTGATGGACAGATAACTGGTGCAGACAAAAACAGAAATTAAATACTAAACACAATTAGAACCAAAACACAAGACAGGTGGAACACAGGGACACGTGACACAAGCACAGAACAAGGAATTAAAATAAAAGTCCTCAAAAACACAGAACTGAAAACAGACTCAAAAACTGAAAAGCGACCGAACCGTGACAAGACATTTTACTGTTACATTACAGTAAAATATAATATGTTTCACATTTTAGATTTTTAGGGTTAGGGTTAGGACAATAGACAATAAAAAAAGACAATAAAAGAAAGACAGTAAAAGAAAGACAATAAAAATAGTGCAACAGAATGATACAATAATATAAACATCAGCAGCGGTGAATGCAATAAAATGAAATAGCAGCAGGTGACTAACATGCAATATAATACACACGGTACAGATTAAACAGGTGAGTTATATTGCACAACCCAATCCCGACCAGAATGACAAAGACTGAAAATGATCACCAACAGAATGAGGAAGAGTTATACAATCTTATTGCCACTGACTGCTTATTTAGAACAACACTTCACAGAACATTACATATTAAGAACAACGTTACACTGACAATCATTAACGACTCTTTACTGAAATAAATATGTCTTGTGAAGTTATTTCTTGGTTGAGGACATCAACACTGCAAGCAACTGCCCTGAACTCTCTGGATGTCTGTAACTGAATCTTCATTAACTGTGTTGGCCCACTGTGAAGGTTGTGGGTCAGATTTGCTTGCATTTACAGTTTAGCAGTAACTCTAATCCATTTCATGCAGCCTCTGGGGGTAAAGGTCGGTCCAGTTTATGTAGAGGTCATTTACTATGATTGAAGAAACACTGTGATGTATAATTTCTTCACATTGTTCAGTTTATGTTCACATGCCACAGTCAGTACGAATTAGTTTCAGTCTTAATCAGTCAAACCTCCTGACCCACAGCCGAAAATCAGACTCTGATGGAAGATGCACACAGTGTTCTACAGGGGCGCCACAGAGAGCATCCTGACCAGCTGCATCTCTGTTTGGTACGCCGGTGCCATTGTCACGATTGGAGCTTTTCTCCTACAAGCCATCAGACTCCTCAACACAAATCCTGCCTTCCCAAACACTCCTGAACTGTGAACTGTCCCCTTACATGTTACTCTTTTATGATACACAAAACCCATGTTACATTTATACTTGGATACTGTACGTTCATTGTTTGATTGTATATTTATTTTGAACTGCTGCTGATTACTTATACATATAAAGCACACATTTCACTATTCTGCTTTCCACTTGATCGCAACATTGCACATTTTTTTTATATTCAAAATGACCCATGTACTAAATAACGCACTTTTACTTCTAGTTTAGATTTAATATCTATTGTTTATTTAAAAGATATACCTGTTAAATCCCCAGTCACTGGCCATTAGAGGCCACTGTGGCTTTA
Source organism: Nannopetersius ansorgii (assembly GCA_037974605.1). Classification (NCBI taxonomy): domain Eukaryota; kingdom Metazoa; phylum Chordata; class Actinopteri; order Characiformes; family Alestidae; genus Nannopetersius; species Nannopetersius ansorgii. The sequence continues at coordinate 6,689 of JBBPDE010013076.1, forward strand.
GTTGAAGGACTTTTATGTTGAAACTGGGCTGATTGTTGTGTTTAGTTAAAAGTGTCCTTTGTTAGAGTATTTAAGTTCCACTGTCTATCAACCCTCGTGTTTACTGTAGGTTGTGTTTCGTTCTTCTATCTCCTTTGTTTGTGTTTTCGGCCACCGTGCGCTTTGTTTTGTAGTTTCTCAAAATAAAGCCCAAGAAAACAGAAATGGAAGTCTGCATGTGTGCCTCCTGCCTGACCGAGCCCAGCCAGTATGTGACAATACCATTCTGTGCAAAAGACCATTTTTTCTCAGCATGTGATAATGTGTCTTTCAGCTAGAAAAGTTTACATTTGAATACATGAAAACAGAGTTTGTTAAAGTAGTTGATATTTTGTGAGCTGCTGAGGAGAACACAGGTTTGGTTCTAGATTTCTCCCCAGTTAATTTAATGAAGACACGATAATCATGGTGAGTTGTACTGGTGGAGCAGATTAAGGATCTTAAAATACACTATAAATGAAATAAATGAAATGAAATAAGCAAGTGTTATACACCAGATTAAAGGTCATGTTTTGCCATATTAAAAACAACTGCTTGTGTAAATTGTATCACATTTTACTTTGTACTATGCATCAGTGATGGACAAAGTACACTCCAAAACATATAACTCCTCCCTCTGCCACACACCAACAAAACAACCTGTGCAATGACCTGCTGCTACTCAGATGTCCAAATTCTTATTAGGTTCAAATCATCTTAATTTCATGTGCAATAGTCTTACCATGTGATAATATCACTACGTATGTCAGTATTACTGATCTACTACTGATCTCTGTTATGTGCAATAACCAGTCTAGTCTTATTAGCAATATAGTCTTATTAGTAAATGACTTAATTATTACTTAATTACGTATCTACAGTGTTTATAACGCAACATTTTGTTCAAAAAGTATATTATGTAAAGAGTGCTTTACAAAGTATTTCTGCAGAGTTTTTTTTTTTTATTTCGACTTTATATTACACGTTGTTCATATTGTGAAGGGGCAGTTGTAAGCAAATAAAGCAATTTCTTCTGGGATCAGTAAGGTTTTTTCATTCGGATTATGATGATATGGATTCATTTTTGTATGTGTATTGATTTATTTATTTTTTGATGAATCATTTTTATGTGAAGTTGAAAAAGGTGTAGTTTATGATGCTTTAAAATGGTATCGCAATGCGTTTAACTCTGTAATCTTACATGCTGGTGTAGACCAAAGGTTCAGGTCTTTCCTAGAAACTCAGTGGAAAAAGAGCAGACATAAACAAAACAACCATCCTGCACAGTGCTGCACAAAAATCGAAGTGGCTGCAGCAGGTCACATTAATCAGCAAATTAAAAAAACGTGCTGTGCTGTGACTGTTGAAAGTGCCTCATAAGTCCTATTTGGACAGGATTCAATTTATAAAGGTGTAATTTGTTCTTTTCCATGTACTACACTGAGACTTTATTTTTGTCCAGGTCAGCCAGCTCTTTTTTCCCTTCTTCCCTGAGAAAATTACAGAATAAATTACAAAAAGGCTCTCTGATGTGTCCACATTCAATACTTCTTGAATTATGAACCTGTGGATGCTTTAAAATAGTCTCCTTTTTCAATGGATGTGTAATAACTAATGGTTGTGTGTCAAATTCTAGACTGTTCTTTAACTTTAAATGCATTTAAATGCCTGGAGGAAACCCACTCTGCAACGAGGAGAACACGCAAACTCCACACACTCAAGACCAGGACCCGGATTCCAACCCCCGACCCTGGAGGTGTGAGGCAACACCGCTACCCACTGCACCACTGTGGGGCCCCATATTATCTTTATTTTTACTGTATATTATAATCTTCTTGAGTGCCTCAGGAGTACTGCCTATTAAAAAATGTTTACTTTTGTAGGAGAGTAGCAATTAAAAAATATATGAAATTGTCTGACTAATAATGGTACTCAAATGGACATAATGTACATTTATTTGTGATCAAAGGATATCGAGTGTATTTTAAGTAAATATTATGTGATCAAGGAGAACATCAAGGACTCACAGCTGGCCAGGGATCAGTCTATGATTAGTATCATGTGTTTTGTGTTTCACTGCCAAAGCTCTTTGAGTTTATGCTTTGTCGGTTCACCAACATGGTTACATAGTTTAGATTCAGTCTGTATATCATTCCTTATTTGAGTTCTGCCCGCCCATGTCTCTTTGTTTTGTATTTAAATAAATAAAGATTCAGTATGGAAGTCTGCTCCTGCGCCTCCTTTCTGAACAGGCACAGGCCAGACAGTGGTATACATTGGTATATTCTCCCACTGTTATACTAAGGCGGCAAAAGTTTATATACTCAAGAGACATTTTATAGTTTAGTTGTCTATTTGTTTCTCATATTTGAGGTACTTGATTAGCCGTCCTGGGAGAGCCAGTGTACTGATACTCTGCAGTCTTTCTGTTCCCAGTAGCTGCCGAATCCTGAGTCTGCAGAGCTGCATTAGAGACTTTGGCAGCACTAGAGATAAAGGGATATGAAAACAGTGTTAGACAGAAAAGCAGCTTTACGAATATATACATTCTGACTGGTCCATTTGACTATACTCACCTGATTTCTCTTTTATGTCGGTCCATGACTCACAGTTTTCCAGGTGTTTGTTAAGTCTGGAACAGAGTTTAGCATGACCTACATAGTCCAGTAGCAGGTCAATGATGGGTCCTGCCAGGTGACACACCTTGGTGTGGGAGATCATCTCACAGAACTGTGAGTTAAAAAGACAAATATGTAATCATTGGTCTCTGTATTGCAAACCTCTAATTAAAACTATCACTTTTAATGTATGGTGTAACAAACTAACAAACTATGTTGTATGGACAGTTTGGATTTGTCATCATTTAGACCTTCAGGACATGTTTAATTTTTGTGATGGATCACACAGAACCTATCAGTGACGCAGATGTGTGTGAATAACACACTGTGCCTGACACAGTTACACACATGTTGCCACCATCTCAGCATCTTCGCACTGAAAACTGACCACTAATGAATTTGACTTAGCTTCACAAATTATGCATGACAACAAATGAACAACATTCTGCAATTCTGCACCAGTGTAGTGGACAAATAAAGCAGCTGGACCTCATAAAATAGACAGTAATTGGAAACAGAAGCTCAGTGTTTCTAATAAAATGGTCAAAAAGACAAAGCAAAGGGGTTTTGCTTTGCAAGAACAAAGTAGGTGTTTCTAATATATTATTATATAGAGAGTAATTAGGCTAATAAAGTAGATAGTAAGTGTTTCTAGTAGATGATGAGTAAAGAAGTGATCAATTATCTATAAAATACTTGATTACAACATGCAGTTTGGATCATGTCAGCATGTCTGTCTGTTTTAGTGTGATAAAGTGTATAATGATCGCAAAGAAACACTCAATGATCTATAAAACATCACAACAATGTGCAATTACGGATTTTTAATTCCATCCCCGGGTTCCTTGTGTTTTTCCTACCTGCAAACAGGAGTGTGTGCCTCTCCAAGGACTAAACTCACAACTAGTGTGCATGTAGCCTATATTTGAATGCTGCTTGATGCCATATTCACAATGAAAGCATGCAGCTGCATTACAGCCATGGTCCATTAGGCATTTTAGCATGCTGAGGTTCTTCACACTTAGCATTACACAGGCTGGGAAGGCAGTGGGGTGTGTGGGGATGGAGGCATTGACATTGGCTCCGTACTCCATTAACAAGGTGGCCATCTCTCCATGATCCTTCCTTACAGCCAGCAGAAGGGGATTAAATGGATCTAAATTAGGATCTGCCCCGGCCTCCAGAAGCATGGTAGCGGCTTCAATGTTGCCATTATCAACAGCAAAGTAGAGAGCTGTAAGACGGCGGTCTTCAAACATGCAGGAACGTTTTGGAGACAGGAGAACATTCACTCCAAAGCCAGCCTGGATCAGCAGCTCCAGGACTTCATCTTTATCATCGACAGCTGCCAGGTGAAGGGGGCTGATCCCACTGCACTGTATTTGAGTCCTGCTAGTGCTCGGGATGAGCAAGGACACAATCCTAAAGAGGGAAAGAGATGAAGCTAAACAAAAGTAAACAAAGCATATGCAGATGATTGAATGGATGACTTATTAATGACTAATTTACATTGTTACAGCAGCAAAGCTGACAGAACAAATGAGAAAAGTAGAAGTAGCATAACCAATAGATTAAAAGTAAAGTGGTATTTAGCAGATCCAGAATGACTTACAAGCATTAATTACAGGGACAGTCTCTCTGGAACAACTGAGGGTTAAGTGTCTTACTCAAAGACACAATGATAGAAAGTGGGGGTTCAAACCTGTGACTTTGTGGTCATCAGGTTTACATGCAAGTGTTTTACCGATTAGGCTACAACCACCTCTATATATGCCATAATATAAAAAGTACACTAAACAACTAATACAAAAAAATAAATATAGACACGTGTTTATGTCTATGAATATATATATA
>JBBPDE010013138.1:0-7500 GCA_037974605.1 Nannopetersius ansorgii
GTGGAATAACACTGTAAAAAAGACTGTAAACAAATAAGGGGATTTTTAACTGCAGTGTTCTCTTTAACACAGTCACACAGCTGAAGTTATTTCTGTAAAAACATTAATGTAATCAAATCAAATATAAAACCAAAGCTATTTGCCTTCAGGGCGTTCACGTTTTATCTAGCTTCTTATTGAAAAATAAGTTCCCAGAGCATGGGGGCTGAGCCAATATAGCAGCTGCAAAGCATGTGGGCGGTGCCAGTGTTATTAAAGTCACATGTTGTGTAATGGTCAGGCGTCTTATATGGACAAAAGTAATGGGAGCGCTGTACGTTTGTGGGGGTCAGATGTCCCATTACTTTTGTCCATATTAAATACCTCAGCGCTGGTGTTCAGGGGCGGACTGGTGATCTGTGTGTTCTGCAAAAAGGCCCAAGATGCGGCCAAGATGCGCACACCTAACCTGGTAAAGGAAGTTCCAGTCCGCCCCTGCGCGCGTTACTTCGGTGAAAGCACCGACTTTCAAAATAAAAGGATTTTAAAAACCTACGTTTAACGTGCGATAACATAATTGTCTGCGTTAAGTAAACAATGCGTTAACGCGATAATAACGCGTTAACTTTCCCAGCCCTAATTTATATTTAAAGACATTTCAAAGGAATTTATTCATGTGACACTTCACAAAAAGGTATATGCTTAACAGCTTCAGTGTTCCTAAAGTAATAAACCTTCTGCAAATGCAAAATGTCAGTAAGGTCTGGTATGAGAGGCAAAGGGGAGTGGCAAGCTGATTCGACTGAGCAGTCCAATCCGGAGCAGGACTCCAGGGTAATCAACAAACCAATCAGGACAAGATCAGCATCACCTGAGTACTAGGGCAGGACATGTATATATTCTTTAACAACTAGAACTGCAGTGCGAAGTATACTTGCCTAGTCCTGTTTACCGAGCCTTCTGATTCTACTTGCCTGTTCTGTGTTTTCGACCCTTTTTCTGCCCTGTGACTACCCGCTTCTCACGTTGAACCTTCTTTGGATTTTACTGGTTTTAGACTCTTTGGATTACGGACTTGGTTATTCTCTTTTGCTTGGTGGACTTTATTATTAAATATTCTCAGTTCTTACTCTGCGACTGGATTCCTTTCTGTCACACACGTTACAATATGTGTGATTGCTGGGACAAGCACTAAATAAAAAAGTTGTACGTCATACCAACCTCTATTTGTAATTACTGAAAAATCACAATTTCATATTATATCAAGTTAGATTATGAAGTACAGGGAACTTTTAACTTTTGTTGTAGTTCAGTGTGTTTGGTCAGCTTATGGTTTAACTTGGTGTAAACTCAACAATCTGAGTTTCTTAGGTTCAGTTTACTCAGAAATCTGTGTGCATACTGTTGGCTTTTTTTAAGTTGATGTAACTGCACTTTTTTTTTTTTTTGAGTGCATTGGGCCAGGAGACATGGGAAAGTACCATTCAAAGAATGTAAATGTAAAACAGTTTTTTGTTTTACTGTATTTTTAACAGATTGTTCCCCTTTATCTTAACAGTTTAACATTTATTGCCCTAGAGACTCACAGCACATGATGTTTAATGTGTCTTCTTTATTAACAAACACAAGTCAAATCATCAGCTTATTAGCGAGATGCTTAATGAGCTAAGATAGAGCTGTCAGATCACAGGGACACTGAAAATGCTAGGTGCTGTGAGTGACAGCAGCAGGACTGGGAAGCACACCTCTTTAACACACCTGTCTGAATCAGTAATAATCATACTTTATGCATAAGCACAGAAAAACACTTTAGTGTGAAGGGTAGGGGCCCGTGTTGGGAAATATGCTTTTAACAGAATGAGCATCCAATGAAAAGGACTCACTTTTCACTCCTGATTTTCAGGAAGACACCCAGCACTCAAGGGCAGTTTAAAACACATATCTGCCATCTGCTTATGTAATAACCTTAAGAGATAATGTCATAAAAGTTACCTCAGGGATCCACAAATCCTCCGACACAGCACATCCTCCTCTCAGCAAGAAAACGCCAAACCAAGGTGTGTATCAATCCACACCTGATTTTTTTTTTTAATTCTTCTTTTCCAAAGACCTTACAAACAAGCTAACAATCGAATGGAAAGCTCAGCATTACCAGGGACTGATGTGAACTTTCTAATCCACTTATCATGGCCTGAGGCATTAAAGAAATGATTCATTTGGAAATCAGATTCCCACAATGGACAGGGCATTTTGCACACAGGACTGTAGCGTCATGATGACAAATATTGTCTGGTAGAGGAATTACTGGGTATTCCTGAGGGGAGATTAAGTATCCCTACAAGGCTGGTACACCTAATAACCCGACAGTTCAATGTATGTGTGAGCATAACACATATATACAAGAGCAAATACTGAAAAGAACAGAGAGATGCACAGAGATTACACAGAGATGTGACCATACATGTTTACTAAGCTCTGTATGGATTTTCTTCTCCTAGGTTCATGGTTTCTTTGCACATACCACACAAGATGTGCCGTTTCAGAGATGCTCTGACCCAGCTGTCTAGCCATTACAATTTGGCCCTCATCAAAGTTGTTGTTTTTTCCCGTTTTCAACCCATGGACTAATGGTCAGTGTCTGGGCGGTCCTGCATCTGTAACGCACACCATGTTTAAGATTTAAAAAAATGATAACAGGTTATTAAACTATGTATTATTATGTATTTGTAAGGATTGCCACTTTAAAGGATTACTTCTTGACAAGACAATCTCAGTAAAATATTAATTAGTAAACTACCCAGTGTGTGTGTGGCTGGTGATAAGAGAAGAAAGGGATGCGGTGAGGAGTAAGGGTATAAACTTGGATTGTTCAAGCTTTGAACAGATAAGACAAGACTCTCAACGGGTGGTGGTGGCGTAGTGGGTAGGATACTTGCCTCTAGACCAAGAGGTCCTGGGTTCGAATCCTACCTTCAGCACACCACCAATGGGTTCCTGAGCAAGGCCCTTAACCCCGAGTTGCTCCAGGGAGATTGTCCCCTGTAATTAGGAATTGGAAGTCGCTTTGGATAAAGCGTGTGGTAAACTCACCACACCACACTACACCAAAAAAAGTCTTGGGCAAGACTCCCAACATTACATTCGTCTACACCTGTGATACGCAAAAATGTCGCTTTGGATAAAAGCATCTACCAGATGCTGTAAATGTAACATACACAGCAACACATTCACTCATGGGTCACTCAGTGCAAGTTGTAAGCATAATCTGACTTGTCAGCAGTTTTGAAGAGATTTGCTCATCTATTCTCAGAGCATCATGAGATTTGATTTTATCTTTCTTCCTCAAATCAAGAGTACCATCTTGAGTGCCATCACACATTTGAAATAAAATTAACTCCTCGAGCACATGAGCTTACTGTAAAGAGCGGTAAGATTATGCAATACACAGAATTATAGGGAAGGAAGCAAATGGCATATGACTTTGAGTTCAAATCGTCACTCATTCATCTGTGTTGCTGGAAAAAATAGGTTATCTGAGTGCAGGGACTTTCACAAAAATGTTCTAGACTATTAGTTAACTTAACAGTAATTAAAATAACATGGATAGTCCAAAAATCTGAGCTGCTGAGAGTACCTGATCTACACATCCCTGCTTCACTACAACTGAATCCTATATTAATGCACCAGATCCCTAATAGCCACTTTGCTTTGTATGCAATAAGCAGTGATTGGACCAGAGAGTGGCCTTATCGATAAGAAACCAGTTTTGTTAAAACTGAGGAGCTCACAGCTTTCTTTCAGAGCTTAGACCTGCAGGACAGTAAGCAAACAGGCTAAATGAATGAAAGAGCAGGGGGTCCTCGGGCTGCAACAGTCTCAACATGCGATGCTTCGAGTTTACGGTGCTCACCCCCTTAACTAGTTTGGTTGCGCATGGTGGAAAGGAATACAAAGTAATGTTTTCAAAAGTGAATTCAAAAGTAGTGTATTGCATACTTTTATTTTAAAAGTACTCCTATATGAACAAAAGTGCAGGAACATGTGGTTTGTAAACTCTTTAAACAAACCCAGAGCTTTATAGCAGCTGAAAAGAGGGAGGTTTTTAGACATAAGTTTCTTCAAAAATCAAGAATGTCATGGGGTTTCAGTCCCCTCTTTGCTGCTGTACTCTTCTGTGAAGGCTTCACAACATGGTTGGAACATTGCTATGAGCATTTGATCGTGTTCAACTACTGATCATGAATAGTTCTGGAACATGGGGGACGAAACCATTAGAACAATTTCCTCCGGGATAAATAAAGTTTTCTGATTCTGATTAGAGCAGCTGCAAAGGGGGACCAACTCCATACTGAAGTCTATGTTTCTGAATGCATTGTCATTAAAGTTCCTTTTGGTGTAACGGTCAGGTGTCCCAATATTTTTGTCCATATAACACAACTGGACACCTGATAACGTGCCCATCCCTAGTTTTTACACTTATTTGTCAGCATTTTTTCTGTTACTACAGTACAATGTAAATGTATGTCCTTTTCTTTCTCCTGTTACTGTTGTGTTTTTATGTTGTAGATTATGATTTTATGACTGTTAGGATGGGTAAGTGACTTAGGCTAGGGTGTGTTTCGACTAACACCAAAATTCGGGTTACATCACTGTCAAAGGGACAGGTCTGTGCCGTAACTTAAGGATCCCTGTATTAAATAATTCCCTGTAAAACAGCAGTATAAGAAAGTAGAGTATATATATATCACTTGAATGTCCTAAAAGCTCCAGATGTCAAATATTTCTGTTCAGTGAGCCACGTATTATCTATTTAGTGCACTATTTTACCACTATAGAATCAAGCACAAGTAACTGGATCCCAAATGGCTCTTTAATAGACATATTATAGTCTGAGTGCAGGAATCTGTATGTTAAGTCATGTGTAGTACACTATGTGGGTAGTAAGAAGCTATTTGAGATTCAGCCCCAGAGAGGAAAAGAGGATGTACAGTCTGGTGCTAGTATTGACATTACGATGGTACTTTGCTGAGAACAAACTACTTGAAAAGTGAATGTTATTGCATTTAACTTTGCTATAGTATGATATGTTCGTTATTACATGGCAAATGAAGTTAAATAGTAAAAACTCTGTTTTGTGTTGTACCTAAAAACACCCTTACGTGTGATAAAATCACAGAGACCTATTTACTGTCTCCTTATAACAGCTATAGGAATGATTTTGAGGGTAATACATAAACTATTTACATTTTCTACTAATAACTAATACCATTTTCAGTAGTCAGCCCAAACAAAAAAGAGAAGGTAATGTTACAAAGATGCGTGAATGACACACTGCAAACCAAACACTGATTTAATTGCTTTTATAAAATGTTGTTCAGTTCTTATGCATGGCTTACAAAGTTCTTCTATGTGTGTAGCCTTCAAATAGTTACCCATACGTGTTAAACGCATGCATGTCTACATAACTATACAGCAAAAACACGGGTGGTGCTGTACTACAGTTATCAGATGAAAACAATGTGTCCTTCTTCTCATAATAATAATAATAATAATAATAATAATAATAATAATTATTATTATTATTATTATTATTATTATTATTATTATTATTATTATTATAATTATTATTATTTGTGGAGTGTTTGCAACCAGGGAGCAGTTTTGGTTTCAGAAGACAGGCAAGCTTTGAAGTTGGTCCTTACTTTTAGCATAACCATGAGAATGGGTGTAGTGTAACCATGGAATGGTTAGTGTAATTATGGAAACTGGGTGGTATTATCATAAGAATGGTGGGACACACTATCATGAGGAACACATTTTTCCCTCATTTACATTTACATTTACGGTATTTAGCTGACGCTCTTATCCAGAGTACATCAGTGCTTAAGAAGTCCACATCTGTTTCTTACCTGAAAAACAGCTTAAATCCATGTCAAGGGATTTTTTTTTTGTTGTTGTTTTGAGAAATAAGTAAATAGTATGAAAGAGACATAGTCACTAGGCTGATCCTGATTCAGTAATATCAGAGAACTGTTACAAAAAGGAGGACTCCCACTCTCAGAACAGTTCCGCGGGCGAGGGCAGAATTTAGCCGTCTAGCTCCATAGCTTCATTTCCATTGGGGGGGCCAGATGTGGCCCACGGGCCACCGGTTGACGATCACTGGTGTAGAATAACCTCTGAAATGAGTGAAGTGCAACCATGAAAATGGGTGTGGTTTAACCTTCAAAGTGATTGTACTGTGACCATATAAACAAGTGTAATGTAAGCATTCAAATGTGTGTGGAAACAGGTGTGTGTGTGTGTGCATATCAATAGCTGCGTTTACATGGACACTTTTTCCAATCTATTTAAATTTAGTCGGATTAAAAGAACCCAACCGAACTGTTCACATCAAATAAAGAGATCCGTGTTTGTTCCACGTTTACATTTTCTAGCCATTTAATCTGATTATTTTGAGAAGCGCTGTGGTAGACCTGGGCAACTTTTCAGGTACAGAAAAAGAGAAAACGCTCTATCTGAACCTCTGAGGCCTCCTTTCTCCTTGTTTATCCTCCGTCATGTGACAGAAGCATTTTAATATGGGGGTGTGCTTCACTCGGCATCTCATGTTCTGCCTCACCGAAAATGTGTGCTGCCTCACTGAAAATGCTCACTTTAAGTTTATAACACTGATAATGATGTGAAAAAGCAAAATTATATGTACAATCAGAGAAAAATATATTTTACTTAAATGAAAAAAGCCTAGATAGACAGAGAGAACTTTAGAGGTGATAGAGCCAGTTTATACAGTCCGGTTCTAACACTGAGAAATGCTACCGTGCAGCAGGACAAAGGCTACTTCAGATAGCACCATGCTAACAGCGTGTGGTGATTCTGGATGGTGCTGATTTTATGCCCATCCAGACTCTTCACGACATTGAACTGTTTTAACACATCCAGTAAAAATGTAGAGTCAGCGTCTGACCAGTGTTTGTTTTTATTTCGCTCACTGCTGCTGCTGGGCTAAACACACTCAGCTAGGTAAACTATACTAGGCTACTAGCTAGTAGCTAGCATCGCGAGCTCACGCACATGTGCAGGAAGAAGGAAAGTTTGATTGTAGGCCTCGACCCACACTGTATTCTTTCATTCAGATTACAGCAGGGCTGTGGGAGCAGATGTGCTCTATTCACAGTTTGCCCACAACTTTTAGGGGTGTCTGAACAGCCCCCGGTGAAAACTGTGCCCGTCTCTGCACGTGCTGCGGAGTGTGCTTTACTCTTTCGCCCGATTAATTATGTTCCAGTTAATCTTGCTGGGCTGAGCTACTGGAAATGCCCCAGCTGCCCAGCTTTGAATTCGTGCCGCGCACTCGAAAGATGCTGGTGTGCGGTGGTTTTCAAGCGAACGCTTCATCGAGAGTAAACGGCAGCTGTGAGATAAAGAGCTTTCTGTTTACTCGCTTTCAGTCAGTGGCTCTGACCCGTTATACCTGCCTACTTTTCAATTAGCACAGCCGCCCCCCGCGACGTGGTCAAG
>JBBPDE010013184.1:0-11174 GCA_037974605.1 Nannopetersius ansorgii
TCTCTTTCCAGAGGTGCAGGCTGGATGTAAAGGTGTGGTCATGTCTCCATTCACACAAGTCACATGACATTGATACAATTTAGGGGAGACAACCTCTTTTTAATTGTTTTTACTTGAATTAGCTGCCCAAAGCCAAAACAACACTTTTAGAGCTTCCAAAATAAAAATAATTTTTAAAAAAATTGCCATTGGGATTAAATGGGTTAAGTGAGAGCGTCTGATGAATTTTCCCCGCTGCCTCTGGAAAGCATGGAGCATGACATGCACCTCTCCAGGCCTCCAGTCCTGGCAGGTTTGCAGCAACTCTCTGAATTCCCCACATGAACTCTCAAACACAGTTTAGAGAAATGAAAGCCAGCTTCAGCCGGTCAGCATGAGCTAATCAAAAGCACATGAAATGGATGCTTATTCCTCTCAGCCAGTAAAAACTGTTCTGAAGAAAAGAATAGTTTTCTAACAAAAGGGGTATGGATATTTATTTTTATTTTATTTTATGTGTCATGTTAAGGTTCTGTATGCTGTTGATTTTAGTGTGATATAGGCCTCTAGATTTCGAAGGGCTTGGGTTGAGGCTTGCGGATGTGGCGCATGTTGGTTCCGGGCTCGCTGGGTTTAAAGGGGGCCAGGGCTCCGTATGGCTTGGGCAAAGGTAGGGGGTCTTCACTCGGGACATAAGCATTGGGTCGGGCCTCTGCAGTGGTGTACACTCCGCTTGAAAGCAGATGCCTTTCTTCCTCCTCAGTAATCTAATATAAACACATACACACATGCATCAGTTATAATAATAAAACTGATCAAAACTTTCTCAGCACCCGCTCTATGTAAGCAGTGCGGTTCTCAAAAATCTCCAGCCAGTCACTCAGCCTTTGCTAATTCCACCAATTTGTTGCTGAAAACTGTAATAAGATGGCAGGTAGGTACTACAGTCTGCACTAGCACTGACAATTCAACTGGTGTTTACAAACACTTAAGTTTAAGAATACCTTAGCTTCTCCTAAAATCAGACTCAATCCTGGTTAATCTTTAAGTGTTTAATTGAAAATATGCTCATTTTTATGAAAAACACCCTCATGTTATACTCTTGTATAAAGTGTGCATACTAAATATGTGACTATGGTGTCTGTTTGAGTGGACAGTGAAGCTGACCCGAGCTTTCTCCTCTGCGTCGGCTTGGCGTCGGTTCTGGTCTTGGAGATAGCGCTGCCACTCCTGCTCAATACTGTCTGAAGGCGGCAGTCCCTGCTCTAACCTCCTTTGGCACGAGTCCAGCTGTAGCTCTTTATCGCGCAGCTCCTGCTGCAAACACAGCGCCTGCGCCTGCCGCATTGACAACTCAGAAAGCACAGCCATCTGCTTCTTAGTGCAGTCCTTAACGCGGCTCTGGAATTCATTCACCTGATGATATATATATATAATAGGGATAGACATAAGCAAGATTTGGTGTATGTGGTACGACAAATGCACACCAGTTTTCACCGGGGCGGCGGATTCAGTCTAGTGCAGATTTTTTCTGAGAACTTTTCCATATAAAATATAACTATACTCAAGCTGTGTTCAAAATTTAATACCTTCAGTAATTAGAAGGGTTGCCTGGATAGCTTTGGGGATAGAGATTACTTTTATCACTATTTTTATAACACACATTTGGTTCTCAGAGTCTGCTGAACCGATTAATGAAGGAACATGTTTGTGTTGGTGGTTGTCAGTACTGGGTCAGGGGTGTTTGCATTCCTTCCACTAAATACACACCTCTGTGAGTGTAAGACTAGATTAATGAAGATGTCCACGTAGGTGAGGCAATATAAAACTGAGCTAAAAAAATGTCATGCATGTAAAGTGCATGTTTGTTCAAATTGTCTGAGCCTACCTTCTTGGCCAGTCTGAGGGTGTCGTCTTTACTGTTTTCTGCCTTGGCTTGGATGTGCTGGGACAAACGCGTCACCTGCTCATAAACCAGTTCCTTCTCCAGCAGCTGAGCCTCTCTTTCTGCTAAACGTACCTCCAACTACACAACATGAAATACACAATGAAAAGGCTACACAAATATTAAGACTTAAATCAAATAATGAAATATATCATACCTGTTCTATCTTCTTGATGAGCTCTACAGGAGATGGATCTTCACCACTTAGTTTGCGTGTTCGCTTCTCTGTTTCCATAATACTATTTTCCAGGGACAACCTGCGGTCCTTACACTCAGACAGCTAGTGCACACACACACAAACACACACACACACCACAGCTTCACAACTAATGGAGGTTTTAAATTACTTTTGGTACATGCAGTGAGCCCTCATAGTAGGGAAGCTGGATGATTATAGTGGTCAATGTTCACCATACAGAGACAAATCATTGATCCCTTAAAAGATAGGGGTCCGTTCAATTCCTTACACTCATAAGTGCTTGAACAATAGCATTGTTTTATATTGTGGTGGACAAGGTACCTACATTCAGTGCTTGAGTAAAAGCAGAGACACTGAAAGCTTGTCAGAGCTACCAGGGCCTAGTTGTTGTTGCTAAGTGACCAGACTTGGTATTCAGAGGATGGATTCAGTAAAAGGCACCCTATAAAATCTTCACAGTATTAAGTAAAAAGTAGTACACACATCTGAAAAGGTAGTGAGGTGCAGATACTTCATTACTGTCCACTACTGGTTCCATAGCAGTTACAAAACTTACTAAATCATAAGCATTAACAATAACTGAACAGGACTGTTGCTAAGTGAATACATTTTGCATTCATGGAGTTTCTTAACTAAAGGTCTCATTTACAGAATCCAACAGTACAAGAAGACACTCAAAAGCTTGGCCCTGAATGTGGACTGATACTGATTTATAGCTGGTTCGAAACAGGCGGGAAGGAGACACACGCATGCATGTACTGTTCTTCATTCAGGCAGTTTCTTAGCTGCTCTGTCACAACAAAAAACATCAGACGCAAAAAGGAAACATTAGCCAGAAAGATTTTACAAAGCTTTTTATGGCATCAAAGACTATTCAATGGTGCAAAAAAGGATGAGATGTTTGACCCAGACAGTGCTACAGAGACATGTAGTCTATCCCGGAGTTCCAGTGCAAATGGGTGTGACGGGAAAAACACAGAACTGAAATCTGGCTCACTCATGCAATTCTCTGACCTCACCATAACATCGAAGGTCCTTCACCAAACACTTTAGAAAAAACTTAGAGCAGAAGCCTCCAAGCAACAAGTGATACACACCAACCAAACATTTCACTTAAAGCTTCCTATTGGACTCTAGCAGAGTTTTGTGCATTAGTATCTGTGTCTTTATGTGTGTATGTGTGGTGGGGTTGTACTTTACAGCTTCTTGAGATGGAAGTCACTGTCTACAGATCTCTCTTATATGCTTCACACCTTCATTAAATAAGTAACAGATACAGAAGTCTTTACTGACCAAACGGCCAGGCAAGGAAACCTACAGCAATTAAACCTCAGTGAGCAAAATGTTCGCTCTCAATAGTTGGAAAAGATGAAGCATTTGCATTAAAAGCAAAAATTCAAATATCACACAAGATGCTTAGACACTTATCCTACCAGAGAATTTACTGAGTGTTGTAAAAAATGTTAGTTCTGCAAACATTACAAACGGGCTGAAATCCTCAAAGTTTCCATGGGCAAACTCAACAAAGGAGTGACGCCCAGTTCCTGCACAGTGAGAGATAGTGAGAAATACTGTGGGGCTGATGTACCTGTTTTTGGTGCAACAGTCTTGTGTGTGATTAGCTGCAGATTTCACAAATTGTATGTTAATTCCAGGTGCAGTGTGAGTCACAACATGGTGTGTAATGCCCTGTGCCATGAATGGACATTTACTAAGCCATAAGTAAAGTATTTGGCTCTCAGCATATCCCTTCCCATTAAAAGCGGTAACAGGCTCATGGCCTTTCTGTAATGGCATCAACTCAAAGCCAAGAATAAGCAGTAAGTGTTTGTTTCAGCCCATTTCTTTGAGGAGATGTTGATGTTAAGCAAGCCTGATGTTTAAACTAGTAGGACAGTTAATTTATTATTACTTTTCATTCTGTCCATTCCTTCTACTGCAGTATAAATAGTTAGCTCTTGTTTATTAATGAAGACGAATAACACTTTAAGCAGGAATCAAATGTTTGGAATATCTTAGAATACAACACTGAACCTTATAGTTATATTTTTTAAATCACTTAAATGGTTCAGTTTACATCACAGACCTCTTTGAAACATGCATATGGTGAGTGTAGTGTTCTAATTTATTACAATATGTCATATTGTAATCAATTTTTGGCCTACTCCTGCTAGCAATGCTAGTAGTAATAACATAATAGGGAACAATTTAAGCAGATTTTCCTGTAAAAAGTATAAATATTCAGGCAATAGCTACACTAAACATTGTGGAAAAAGATTTGTCATATTTTTAGTTGGAAAAAAAAGGATATTTTGAGTACCTGTATCTGTAGTAAAGTGCTCTCCTGCTCCAGAGCTCTTTTGGTGGACATTTGTTTCTTGCACAAGTCAATCTGCCTGCTCTCCTCAGTAATGAGCATCCTGAGAGAGTGGTTCTCCTCTTCTAGTGTTTGGCTCTCTATAGTTCTTTCCCGGCTGACGTGCTCCTGCTCATTCACCTTCTCATAGAGGATACGCAGCTCATGCTCTCTCTCCAGTAACTGCACACCCCTGCCAGGCATTCAAACATACTGGTGTAAGCATAAGGATAAAATTGTCTGCATCGCAACCCAGTTCATGAGATACACAGATCGAGATCACTTGGCAAAAAGCTAAAAATTTAAATTACACAATTTAACACTGTCTTTTACAGCAAAATGTCATCGATCAGTCAAGATAAGCGCCTCACTGCTTCTTTAATTTTGCAAAGATACAAACAAAATTCAAAACAGCTAACCATGGCTATTTTTAGACATGCAGTCTATTTCTGAAAATAAGAGTATACCATACAGTGTCAGGAACCATATAAGCAAATGTTTGAAGACTGGATGGAAGTATTTTGGGGTAGGGATAAAATGGTGTCAGCTATAAACAGTCCCTGAAACACTTTCTCATCTAGATTTGTGGAGTCATCCAGTTTAACTGTGTGCGGTGCGCACACTCACCTTTCGTTACGCCTCTTGACTGCAGAGTCATAGCTTTTGCGCATGTGCAGCAGCTCTTGCTCCTGGCTGTTGATCTTGTTGGTTAGTTTGCTGATGTTCAGCCTTTGTTCTTCTCTCTTGCACCGCATCTCCTGCAGCATCCAGGCCACCTTGGAGATGTCGTTCTTCAGGCTGTCCCTCATGTTGTGGCTGTGGCCGTGCTTCAAACGAGACTTCTGCAGAAGCCTATAAAGATCAGACCACAGCTCTTAACACCACAGGGCAACAACTGCAACTGGTCTTTGATCTGATCCAGTAGACATTTTTAACATCAGAAGTTTATAACATTTTAAACATAAAAGCTGTACTACAAAGTATCCAAACTCCTTTCAAATGCACAAAACCATCATGTAACTTAGGGATGGATCATGGTGGCACTATAAGGCAAATATGCTTAACTGGCAAATATAAATGTGTGAAAATGGATGTGAGAACATGAAGGAACATGAGAACACCTGTCTTTATTGATCGCAGTGTTGCGCAGAATCTCAATCTCGTTTTCCAAGATTTCAATCTTCTCTTTCATCTCAGTCATGCGCTGGGTAGCAATCTGGATCAGGTTCACACACTTGTTCCCCTCACCTTTGATGATGTCATACAGCTTAGCGAACATATTAAGCCTGGTCAAAGAGAATGTTAAACAGTCACCATAAATGCATACAGGCCACTAGGACTGCTAGGCACAAGGCTTCACAGCGAGCTGAGGAGAGAAGCTGCTGCAGATAGACAGTGGCATGTTTCCCTGACAAGGTGTTCCATCTAGGCTCTCTTCCTCTCTCTCTTCCTTCTGTGTGCTTACATGAGTGATGGGCTGTAGTGTGAAAGTCTGTGGCTGCACGGAGGGACTTACCACTGATCAGAGGACAGTAAGAGAGATCCTGGTCTGAACAGTGAGGGCTGTACGGGATCCTCTAAAGTCACAGGAGCTGGGAATTTACCGAGGAGTGGAGAAACTCCTAGGTGGTTGTGCCTCAAACTAGTTGACTGTTTTGCGTTGAGCTTTTCTGTTAAAAATAAACTGTCTCTCTGGACGCTTGTTGCACGCTGCTGTGGCTCTTCCCTTCAGACACCATGACAACCACGTGGTCATGTGCCTTTTAGTTAGAAACAGATTCAGTCAAGCAACTCTACCATACAGGCCTAACTGGTGGAGTGCTGCACTGAAAGTTGACTTTCTGTACGGTTCTCTCATCAGCACAAAGGATCTCTGGATCTCACCAAGAGTGACCATTGGTTTCTTACTTACCTGCCTGACCAAGGCCTTTCATGCCTGATCACTGGGAAACCAGGTTTAGGAAGACTGGTGTGGGTCTAAATCTCTTCCATTAGAGAATGGTAGAGGCGTCTGTGCTCTTTGGAACCTTTAATGCTGCAGAAATGTACTTGTACCCTTCCCTAGGTCTGTGTCTTGACACAATCTTGTTTCGCAGGTCGACTGACAATTCTCTGGACATCATGGCTTGGTTTTCACTGTGACATACACCATCAACTGTGGGCCCTTATATATACAGGCATGTGTCCTTATAAATGATATCTAATAAAATCAATTTGGATGTCTAATGAATTCAAAGGGAGTCCAATCAAGTAGGATAAAGTAGGATACACAAGCTGAAAAAGTAGGATACACAAGAGTGTCAAGAGTGTCTGAATACTCATGTAAACTATTTCAGTTTTTATTTTTAAATAAATTAACAAAACACTGGAAGGACAGAAGGACTAAGGACAGAATACCAGTTTGAGAGTGAGAGGGGGGACAGTGGAATGAGGAAGATGCAGGGAGTAGAGCTGTAGAATGTGGAGGAGTTCAAATAGAGTAATGGAAGTGAAAAGAGAGGTGAAGAAGAGAGCACAGGCAGGGTGGAATGGTTAGAGAGGAGTGGCAGGAGTGATGTGATAGGCAGGTACCAGCAGGAGTGAAAGCGAATGTGTACAATACAGTAGTGAGACCAGCTGTCTTGTCTGGTTTGAAGGTTTGGAGACAGTGACACTGATGAAGGAAAAGTCAGAGAGGTGAGATTGTGTTGGTTTGGACGTGTACTGAAGAGAGACGCTGAGAATGCTGGGAAAAGGATGCTGAGGATGAAACTGCCAGGAAACAAGGAAGGAAGAACGTCTAGTACAAGGTTTATAGATGTGGTAAGGAAGGACATGCAGGCAGCTGAAACGAGAAGAAAAAGAATAAAATACTGGAAACACCTGTTTTTCCTTCATCATTGGAGTATTATGTGTAGATTGAAAATATGAATTTTAGGATGAGTCTTCGATATAACAAAACGAGGACAACTATCCTCTATTAATAGTGCATGCAATAGTGCAATTTCACGTTTCACACTCTTCTTTTGGCATTCACTGGCTGACCTTGACTGAATTCCTTGGTACTGTTTCTTGTGCTCCAGAATCTGTAGTTGTTTGCCTCGGATGTCCTCTTTGATACGATTGCATCTTACCTATAAAGAGGGTCAGTGTGTACATTAGCCTATATCCACTAGCATGGACACTGATAAAAACCTCACAAAAACACTTCTGTGATAACATTGGCATTGGTGGCTTTACTGAAACGTGTACATAAGGTTTTCTATATGTTCCAGTGTATATGCAGGCAATGGTGCACTTCTGAACAACTCTAAAACTTAACAAAGTTGTTAATATTGCCTCTACAATGCAGTATTGTGATACGAAGAGTGAGAGTAAAAGCTCACATGTATAGTTGATATAAGGGGCTGTACCTGAGCTTTGAGCAGTTCTCGGCTCTTCTGGTTTCTCTCGTCTGCTTTGATGAGGGTCAGGGTGTTAAGGTGGTGTAGTTCCTCTCTGTGGCGATTAGACTCCCTTATCAGGGCCTGTTCCCGCGCTACACATTGCTCCTGGACCTCAAGATTAATCGCTGACTGCTGCTCACACAAACATGCACACAAACCTCAAGCTTAGAATAATAGCTTTGCAGTTATTTGGTTAGTTCTAAGATTCTGCACACCAATTAGTACCTGATGAGCCAGGCTAAGTCTCAAGTCGTCAACCTGCTTTTGCAGATCTTTAATTTTCTGATGCAAGTCATCATCGTTACGCATTATATCCATCTGGTAAAAAAAAAAAAATAGTTGTGTCATGAAACATTTCATGCACTGGCAGTTAAATAAATAATGACATACTGAACTGAAATGATATTTCATAATTACAAACAATTCCACAACTGTATTTAATAACTACACTGGGCTCGAGATGGATCATGATTTTTATACCAAAAAATCTGTTTGAATCCATTATGACCATTATATGACCATTGTTCAAAGAACATGTTTGGGACCAAAAGAGAAAAACAAAGCTTTGTTTAAGAGGCCATAGTTCTTTGGTCGGTTTCTATAGTAACTGAATTTAGTTGTGCAACCTAAAAACTTTAAAGATAGAAAACAGGTCAGAAATAAATGCATGCATTTGCTGAGTGCTGAATTTCATGCATCAAGTAAAAACAATCCACGTTTGGCTGTACTGGCCCTCTCAGGGACTATACAAACATTTTGTGATAAGATGTACAGCACTTATTTCTCTTAGATGTAATATGTTACTGTGCTATGTTGGATTATTAATGGTGTCAAGTTCATCAAATGACTAAACTATCAGACAACGACCATGAATTAAGCTTTTCTTCCCACCTAACATCCTATAAATTTCCATCTTTGCTTTTCTTTTTCTCTGACAAAGTTTCCATGCCCACCACCACTGCAGCTACTCTCTGTTTCTAATTCGTATCTTTCAGTTCTATGTCTATTCATAGAGGTTGGGTGACTTCTATTTACACACAAACTTTGTTTTGAAGTTGTGCTCCAAACAAAATGCAAATTCCTCAATGTATTCTAAAGTGAAGCACAGTAAACATATCAAACACACAGTGTGCAAAACCAGTGCTGATTTGGATTCCTGAGCTCTTCCTGCATTAAAAACTTTGATGAAAACTATGTCCATTATATAGCCATTATGTCATTAACATAACAGAATTTCTGAATGAAGATTACTGAATGTCATAGTTATAATCAAAAATGAAGAGTGCACATCCTCTACAGAGAACACACATCTGCACACCTTAATACACAATTACTATTTATTTGTGAATTTAACAAATTTACATAAAATTAAAACAAAATGGGCCTGTGCAAAAGTTATGACACATTCTGTATTTTGTTTTTTCCAAATTGAAATAAGTAGAAACTGTGAAGTAAAATGTGCAGAACAATGTCATATTTAAGTTTGATCCCTATGGAGGCTGTTTTAAATCATTTAAGTATTCTTAATTTCAAACCTTCGCTTAAAACTGTATACAGTTTGGTGAATGGGTTAAATGCAGTGGAAGTATTTCGTGCTGTTCACACTGTGTGCTGTGGTGTGTTCACGTATGACAAATGGTCACTTTCACTGATACACTATACAGTTAAAAGAGGTCAGAAACTGATGTTGGATTACAAAGTCTAACTTGCAATCAACATTCCAATTCCTCCAAAAATATTCAACTGTGTAGAGCTGAGGGCTTAATGGACCTTGCTTTGTGATAAGCAGGACAGTCATGCTGGAACAAAAAAGGGCCTTCCCAAAACTGTTACCACATGTTGGATTTATCAGCCTAAAAGTATTCTATAGTGGGACACGATGAATACATAAAGCACATCGTGTGACAAATGCTGAATGGTAAAATGGAATGACTGAGCTTGTCTTGCAACAGACACTAAAATGGTGACAATTTATTTCACAAAATTAAACTTCCTTTTAGCCATGCCTGTCACAAATGTGGCTCTCTCACTTCCCTCTTCTTGAACTACAGAAGTGCCAAACGTGTAGTTTTGAAAACTAAACTGTACTGCATCAAAGGAAGACATTTCACAATGTAAGCTGTTTAGTTGGCTTTATTAATAAACACTCATTGGTGTCCAACATTTGCCACAACTAAAGCTCCGTTCTACTTGTTCCTGACAGTCAGTATATCTGTAATACCATTATATACAGTTTCTGAAAGAATCATAGACCCAAGTGTACCAAGGGTACCCAAGTGTTTTTACATAGTAGTAGCACTTCAGCATGGATTTTAAAATAATAGCACTTACAGATGACTGATCTAGGAGTTTCACAAACTGTGGCAAATGTTGAATTCCATGATGTGCCACTTTTAAAGCCACATACTTTCACCCAGATAGTGTACATGTAGTATATGCAAAATAAACAAAGAAATGATCCTGGTACTGTTCCATTCTTACCATCTTTAATACAGCCACATTTGATATGTCAGTACAGCCTGTGTTCAGTTCTTCAGTTCTGTTCTAGTCTGAAAGATCTCGTTACTAACCTGGGTTTTCGTTTTGTTGTAGAGTTCCTGAGTATGGGCCAAGTTGTCTTTGGCTTCTTTTAGTTGCAGTTGCATCTTTTTTAGGCCACGCAGCAGCCTGTCCTTCTCTCGCACTTTCTGGGATATATTTTCATGAAGGGACTTCCTCTCCACCAAGGCGTGGTTCATATTGATGTCCAGAAGGCCTCTGTGTACCAGAATAACAGAAAAACCTTATATAACTATTGTGAGGCGAGAGGGCTGAGCACCCTCACAGGCTTGGAGTACTGAGCACGGCCCCTCCTCTTACAAGAGCCAGGTGTGCGGAGTTAACAGAAGAACCAGGACTCTTTAAAACACAGACTTTCTGAAAGAGAGAGGGTGAGAGCACAAGCAAGCAAGCGAGCGAGCAAAGAGGGGTAGTGAGGAGAGCCTGGGATATAATTCCACCCAAAGTGGTTATGTTGCATGTTTATTTTGACACTGAAATGCGTTTTCTTAAAATAAAAGCTCCACTCTGCACCAGCTCCTGTGTCTCTGTGCGTTTGTAGGTGTATGTTTAGGCCTCCCAGCCTATGGCCGGCGTCTGTTCCCTGGGCCAACCGTCACACTACATATAACTTTGTCTAACTTTATATAATGTAAAATGGTAATTATTTAACCAGCAAATGTTTTCAATGCAATTTACTGCCAAAATAAAAAGTTTATATATGCTCATGTA
>JBBPDE010013255.1:0-11168 GCA_037974605.1 Nannopetersius ansorgii
ACACACACACACACACACACACACACACACACACACACACACACACACACACACACACACACACACACATACACTTACAGTAAACACATGTACACATGCAGTAACCACTAAGCCTTCCCTGCAGTTGGTGCTCTGGTGCTTTGTATTTAGCTGTGCGTAATTATATGTATGTGGACAGGTGTCATTTTTACAGTATGTTCTGAACATGATATCGTCTTTATTTAATGTAAGACTGAGCATAAATGCAACCTTGTAAACCTTTCATCTCTCATACAGTAGCTCTGCACACAGAAAAACATTCTTAAACTGAATGCCTTTTATGTAACTCGATTTTGATTGTGAGCGACTCTGGACCTTTTCTCTTGCTCATGAAATGTTCACGCAAATGTAAAGAGCTACTGGGAGGTTCAAATGGAATTTTGATTTGACAACAGCAGTGCTCCCCAGCGTGCACTGGACTGCTATGTTCTCTAATAGGGTGCAGTAAATATGCCAAGACTAATTCCAGGTAGATTAGCAGCACCTCTCTCCTCTCTTGAAGGGGTAATGAATTTCAAGAAGCTGCTGCCTGGTGGTGCAGAATTTAAGCTTATTGAGGAGTGAACATACATGCGGACGGACTCAAGGTTTTGGCGATTTAAAACGAACTTATAGAGATGTAGGAGTTATACAGGAGTTATTATTCTGGGTGTATAATATTAATGTAAGTGTTATTATCAAGTTATATAAATACTGAATTTATATGAGCTAACAGTCCTAGGAATTTAGACATTATTTAGGTTTTAAGTAATACTTATAAAGTAATAGGACCAATAAAGCTTCAGGAGCATTGGAGTTGTATAGAAGTTATTATAAAGTTACTGGAGTGTCAGAGTTGTATAGAATTTATTATGAAGTTGCAGGAATTTATCTATAAAGCCGCATTAACACTCCTCAGCACAATGTGAACAATGTGAAATTCTTTCTCTGCATTTAACCCATTCACCAAGTGAAGCAGTGTGGGGGGACGGTACCTTGCTCAAGGGTACCTCAGTGGTGACACTAGCAGTTGGGATCAAGCTATAGAAGTATAGCCGTTTTTTTATCAAGTTTTATGAATATTGGAGCCAAATAGGACTTAAAAGGAGTATTACATTGGATTATTAAGTTCTAGCAGTAAGGAATGAGGCCTATTCTAAATTCTAAAAAGTCCTTATATATATAACCTTTACATTATGTGAACATACTTTAACCCCTTGAATGGCCAGGACTGAACATTTAGTACATACTTCTATAAAGAAAAGCTCAGTGCATTTGTTTTGTAGTCCAGTAGTTACAGAAAAATAAGCCTTAATAATAAGCCTTGGTTCTTTGGAGAACCAGTCGCTGTTCTTGGTTAGTTAGTTGATACAATGACACAAGTATATAGTAACGGGTTTCCAATATTGTATAATAACTATGATCCATGTAATTAACAAGTAATTACATGGGTCCATTTTCATACATGGAGAACCATCAGTGGAAAACGTATTTTATAGCTATAGTTATTTATTTATTTTTTTCCTAGTCAAATTTTCTTGTTTAATTATATTTTAATCACAAAGTGAGTTACGCAATTAATCATTTTAAATCAAAATAAAATTCTGTATCAACAGATATGTTTGTGTGTTCAACTTCCATTGTGGACTGGATCTCATGGCTTGTTTCAGCGAGTCACCAGTGTGGAATTATTTATTCAACATGACACCATGCTTTTGTTATCACCAGTGATACCTGTGGCTTCGAAGAGTTAATATCATTACTCTCTGTGGGTCTGTCTCAGATCCTCCTGGCACACAGGGAGAGCCTGTCAGAGCGAATCAATAGCATGTTGGGTTTTTTTATGTTGTTTATGATCGTGGGTGAAGCTGAAGCTTACAGACCAGGCCCACACTGGAAGGAGGGATGATAAAATTCATTATAATGAAGCCCATGCATTTGAATGCCGATCATTGCTCACACAGAAAAGTTACAAAGAGCTCTGTTTCTGTCTCCTGAAAGAATCTCCATACTCAGTGCTGCAACAAGATGGTGACTGTGCATGTGGTAATTATGGTACTGCTGGGATGTGGAGCAGTTTCTGAGCAGTGGATGGCATGTGGTCAGCAGCCCAGGCCATGGTCCAAATAATTCTCCTGGAACTGTGGGCAGCTTCTCTGGTCTTGTGTGTTGCTTGTGCTAATCAAGGTGGACAGAATCCCAGTGTTTCCTACATATATTGACTGGTTTGTGCTTGGGACCCTGGCATCTGAACATTAGGGGCAGGTAAATTGAATGTGAACCTTTGAGTGTCTTTTTTTGTGCTCCCTTTGGGCCACTCTTGGGCCATTTTAACAAAATTTAAACCTAATTAGACCATTTTAACCAATTTAATCAATGTAATAAATACAATCCAACAAATGTTTTCCTGGTTACATTGTCATCAGATTAACTAGGACACTGTTCATTTTCTGTGTGTCTGAAATGTAATGCTGTGTTGTTCCAAATCCATTCATACTCAGCCCAATCACAGTTTGAACTGTGCCCTGACTTTCCGCTGAGACTGGGCAAGAAGACACTAATTTGCAGCTTCCAACTCTAAAATGCACAGACCAGTACATTTAAAACTCAAAACGATCATTTGGGAGTTATGATGAGGTCAGTAGTGGATTTTTCTATTCTTTGAGCTTCTGTGCCAGAAACTTAGAAAGCGTAGAAAGCTGCTCAGAGACCTGTGTCTCTAATACCAGCTTCCACTTTCAGCGGCGTGTGTGTTCGCATCCTTAGAGGCCCTTGCTAGCAGTCCAACGCCGTTACAGTGGAACCACTGCCAAAACAACTCCACCTAAGCATCTGAAAATGAGTTTTTAATCTTGCTCCAAGGCCTCTGGCTCGCTTCTGAGAGTGCATTTGAACGAGGGACTGCATTTTCCTTTGATTTCCACAAGGTTTTGAGCTTTCGCAAATGTCAGAATATGTATCTCAGATTAGTGCTGTAGCAGAAGGGATAATGTGCTCACATTTACTGGCTGTGCTCAGACAAAGATCAGAGAGAACAATAGCTGGACACGTGAATGATGAGATGTCTGCTGTAGCTTAGTGCGATATAAGAAATCCACCTGCATATAAGGGATGCAGCTGGATCTTTATGCTGTTACAAAGCCTTGTATCCAGAAAGTGGTAACTTTTTAAGAGAAAATGTTTTTTTAATGCAATGTTTAATGTAACAAAGAGATTTTGGAACATTTCAAGGTCTGCTCATCATCTGGCATATTCAATGGAAAATAATGGGAATAAATGAAACACTAAAGATCCAAGGCCTTAACATGAAAAGTATGTATTCAGTAAAGAATATATACTGGTGGAGTCTACACTATACCATAAATCACTATGAATAATGGTGCAGTGATAAAAATATGCACTATACGGTACATATATATACTGGCACAGTATGCTGTATATACTGGTATTGTGCACAATATATACAATAAACTGGTAGAATATGTATATAGTGCATATATAGTGCATATGGTGATGGCCTAGTGGTAGGATACTTCCCTCTGGACCAAGAGGCCATAGGTTCGAATCCTACCTTCAGCACACCACCACTGGGTCCCTGAGCAAGACCCTTAACCCCAACTTGCTCCAGGTAGAGACTGCCCCCTGTAGTTAGGGAATGGAAGTCGCTTTGGATTAAAGCGTCTGATAAATGCTGTAAATGTCTATAGTGTAGTGCAATATTCCACTTGTGTATTATTTTAGCACTCCTGTTGTAACCTTCGTCTCTGCTGCATATAAGTATCAACCTTTATCTATCTATCTGTCTATCTATATTGGCGGACTATGCACTATACAGTATTTATTAATAGAGCATGTACTATACAGTATGTACTGGTGAACTATGCAGTACACAGCTTTTATCAGTTCAGTTCATCAGTTCAGTTCATCTTTATTTATTTCCCGAAGGCAATTTGTTTGCAGCAGAAAAGCATTCTACATAAAATCACAAAAGACAACACAAAAAACACACTTTGTTTCCTTCCCAAAGATCCTATCTCAAGTTTAAAAACTTTACAGCAGAATACTCTGGGCTTTACCTAAAACCTGTCTATGAAATAAATGGGCCAAAGATAACTGCTTTCTTCCGGTAATTTTACTACCCTGGTGTAGTAAGTGCTGAAGTTCTAGTTGTTTAAAGAGGACAATAGTCAGTGGCCTAGTTTTCTTATGTCAGTCAAAGAAAGACGACCAGCATACTGCACACTGGAGTTGTTGCACCATCCCAAGCCTCATTATTAATCCAGTATCACTTGTCTGCAGATACTTCCTAAAAAACCCTTTTTCAATTTGAAACTTCATGCTACAACTTAATGTAGAGTGTTCTATTTAGTGTATATTTGTCTCCCTCGGCAACCTTCTTAACTGGTAAGAAATGGCATCATGCCAGAACCATCCCCATCGTAGCACATGATGGCAGTCAGTTTAACAGGAGCGCTGAAATGCCGTAACAGTCAGAACCATCACCACTGTGCAGTTCAAGCTCCAATTAAATTCCCAATGTTGATAGAAACACACACCCTGAATTCTACTCTTAAATAATTTTGACATACACGTGGGGAGAGGTTAAGCACATGGCTACTATTCACTTTAATTCTTTCATGTTTCACACAGTATGCTGTAATGATAATGCCCTCGCCTCGTGGGAAACAGCATTATTAGCTGCAGTAATTGGTTGCAGTTGCTGTGTTGCTCTCTCTGTGGCTCATTTCTCGATGTGGTCTGTGGTGTGTTGTATTAATGTACAATACTAGTGATGCCCTTTAGATCCTTTAAGTAATTCTCCATTAATATTTCCCAGTTGCTAATGCCAGGGAGAGTATCATAATTATGTACTATCAGGGTCATCCTTTTGAACCGTTGGCCGAGATTAAAAACCACAGGCACCTACGGCAAATTTACTGACCACGCAGTCCTTGAGTGTACATTTGCATGATTTCGTAGACGTCGATTATTTTAATTAATTGCTGCCACATTGTGCAGTCATGAGAGGATATTTGATGTTCAATATTTATGCAATTAGCAGCTCTCAGACACAAACAGCTAAGAAGTCAGATTACCATTTAAAATACAAAATGGGGAAGATGATTTGAATGCAAATGTGCAATGCCGTTCCTGAACACACCAAAGCAGCAAGAGATCTGATTTCAATCCTTCGATGGACCTGTTTTGCTTCAGAGGAAGGATCTCTGAATTAGGGCTGTACACTCTTAAAAATGAATTGCCTAATAGGGTTGCTTAGCACTTTTTGGGACCTTTAGTTCTAGGTAAAAGCTGTAGGTGATAGAGAACCTTTGGGCTCCTTAAACTCCTTAAGCTTTCACAAAAGTATTAGCAATTATTATGAAATAAATAAATTAGATTCTCCATATAAATGTGATCTGCATTCCGTGTGCATACGCTTGCTAGCTCAGAAGCTAGCACAGTGCTTCAAACAATAAGGGCTCCATGGAGACTCTTTTTCATAATCATACCCTGGGACAATTGGGAGTCCCCCTCCACCAAACTTTTGGGTCAATGTGGAAGATGGATGTAACAAAAGATGAGTGGCTGGGGGTGGGGGTGGGGGGTGTTGCTGACTGGGGACAAACTAAAAAATCAAATATTTGTTGATGAGGGAAAGACAGGAGACCGAATGTGACAGGAGACCGCTTGATATGTACATATGAGCACAGACACATTCAGTTTTGTGCACAACATGAGGAGAGATGATCATTTTTACTTTACTATTTTACCTACTACATTTAAAGAACCAGCTACAGAAAACATAAAGTGGTTCTATAATTGCCAAATATAAGGACTGATACTGCGCATATTTGTGGCATCAGTCATGTGTGGAATATCGCTATGCGAATCTACTACATAAATATAAAATATGAAACAATTCTTGCTCAAATAAGCACTAATATGGTTTGTACATATTTACAAAGATTTCTTCTTCCTTCTTTGCAAAGCAAGCTGCTCAACTCCACTTTGGTGTTTCACACCATTGGCTTCTTGTCATAAACGCCATGCTTTCATGCACATGTGCAAGGATTAATAGTTTAAATATTTAAATCTTGGCCGTGTTTTTTAGTTTTGTGAAATGGTTAGGAACTGTGTCTGAAGTTGAATGTGCTTCATGAAACCAACTCTTGAACTAAAATTACAGAGGGAGCTGCAGGTTTGCTGAATTATAGGCCACCTGCGCAGAAATTATCGGTGTAAAATAAGTTTTAAAATCAGACTGTGGCCATTGCAGAGTTATACTGGATTAAAATGGACTCCAGGGCTCCAGATGGCGACTAAGATGGTCGCCAATGCAGCTAGATTATTCATTTTGTGACTAGTTTTTTTAATTTCAGTCGCCAGCGGCGATCGTTTCTCAGAACCAAGAGAAATAAAAAAACAACTAAAACAACAAGAAAAGTGGCATTTCATAACAATGTGCTATTCCTACTACACTATTGAATGACTAGTTATGAGAATTTTTAGTCTTTTTCATGAGTCAGATCATTTGGATCGAATCACTAAGAAGATCCGACTACTGACGGGATTCCGCGCCGGTATGCCAGATGCCAGTCGAGTGCAGTGGCTAAGTGTTACATATATACAGAACAGGATCTAAAATCCCTGAAACAGAACTGTGGTGAACCCTTAGTTTGTGGAAGGCTGATACACCTAAAGAGCTTTACTAAGCAGTTAAAATGAAGTGAAAGTGACCATTTGTCATACGTGAACACACCACAGCACAAAATTCTTCCTCTGCATTTAACCCACTCACCAATTGAAGCAGGGGGCAGCTGCGAACACAGCGCCCGGGGAGCAGTGTGTGAGGATGGTACCTTGCTCAGGGAACCCCAGCAGGGCCTAGCAGTTTTGGGAATCGAAGCCAGACTTTCTGATCACAGGGCGAATGCCCTAACCACTAGGCTATGAGCTGCCTCCACTGTATTTTAATGACAGCAAGTGGTAGCTTTGACCATATGATGCCGGTTCAGCATCTGTTTGCAAACAACTATGATACCACATCACAGAACAGCTTTTCAAAACGTGTCAAGTGACAATTTGTTTGATTATATTTGGCCATTATAAAATCCTGTATTATAGTCCTTACGTTTAGCCAAAACTTTGTTTAGAGGCAGACTTGAACACAGGAATGCATAGCTTTGCTAGCTTAGCCTGTCTTTGCTAGCTTAGACTGTCATAGTGTATAAAATGGGATGTTAAAATGGCCAAATATTTTCAAAACAATTGTTCAGCCTTACCATGTTTTACTTTGGCAACAATTTAGTTCATGTCATGATTTCTTGTTTTGTTTTAACGCTCTTTACACTGGAGACAAAATGTGCCATGACAATATTTATTTTTATTCATATTTTGAGATTTTGGCTCCTAAAAAATAATTTGACTCCCAAATAAGAGGGAGAAATGAAGGAATATGGGCATGTGAGACAGGAACAAAGAAGAAATTGTTGTGGAGTTGTGACAGAACAGAGCTAGTTAATTAAAAACCCAATTGCCAGAGTGTAAGTCATCTTGTTCTGTTAGTGCAACTCCAGTGCAGGTCGGTGATGAGTTGCTCTTCTAACTTGTATCTAACTTTGTTCTTCTATTTCAATAGGTGTCATCATCGTACATCTACACGCTTTTACACACACCATCGTACATCAGCAAACATGTCGTACCCAAGTTTATTAGATCCAGTTGCACAGTGGGATTTGTAAAGCTCTGCAGAACACATTAGAAAGGTTGAGAACCTTCGTCCAGAGGTGTTGCACCAAAAAGCCCTTTTTTACAGTTTTATATTTAAGATTGAATCCTGTGTACATTGGGAACGTGAATTTGCTTAGTTTGAGAGCAACTCATACGAGACATTAACGAGTCCAGTTCGTCCCCTGTGGTCAACGTTTCACTTACACCCACATATTCCACTGTCTGCGGTATCATTGCGTCTAATCAAAACTGTAATTGCCTTCTACTAATGTTCCTTCGAGCGGGCCGAGATATGCTGAGAGCTTAATCACGCCTCCCGTTGTTTGATGGAGCTGATGAGGTGCGGCCGAAAGTGCCACTTTGTTCAAGTAGCTTTGGCATAAGAAAACTTCAGCTTGAATGGAGCACTCCAGTTTCAAAGAAATAAAAAAGATGGGGGAAACACTCGGTTTTCCTACGCATTGCTTGAGGTTCAGCGCATGGAAGAGGCCCAAGTACTGTATCCCACTGCACTTTAATCAGGCTGAGCGCGCTCTTCACAGGCTGGTTACATTCTCCCAAGTATTCTTTACAGTGCACTGGCTGATGTAACTGATGCCATACTTCATTACGGGGGGACTCGGGAGGGAGGTGTTCACACTATTCTTTTCTTGGGGTTGAAAAGACACAGTCTTTTTCTCTTTCTTGGGGATTCACGCTGTGTTTTTGGCCATGTGGCTCCCTGTTGCTAAGCAACAGTAGTGTCAACAATAAAGAATAAAAAGACACCTTTGCTCACAACCCCCCATCCCCACCCTCCAAACACACACACACACACACACACACACACACACACACACACACACACACACACATACAAACACACACGCGCGCGCGCACACACACACACACCCCACCACGCTTTTCTTAGTTCTGTTCACATAGTGTGTTTGGTTACAAAAGTGTTCTGCCCACATTGTTCTGATGGCCAGGGGTGGATAATATGTAATTAATTGTACTTTGTCACCATACTTAAATTCATTTTGAGGATTTGTACTTTAATCAAGCATTGTTGAAATGAAGTAGTCTACTTGTACAGTTCCTCAGTTGCATTCCCAAACTGCACACTTTTTACTCTTTGCTATTTTCATTTTGACATTCACAGTGCTGGTTACAAGGTTTCCCCATTTACTTTTTTAATTAAAAATATCCAACTCATTAAGGTTACTGTAAGACTGGTCAGCCAACTACTAAATGGTATATTGTTGAGAAAGAGGAAGAGTAATGTGGTGCAATTTCACATGCTGTTTGCCTCAATTTTACAAGCGTTTAAAAGTTCATGAAGCCTTGTTAGCTTTGTTATGGGATAGTCAGTGTTGCTTTAATTAAAATAATAATTTTGATAAAAAATCATGCCCTGCCTTAATTTCATTTGTAAAAAGATTTATTTTTTAATTTTAACCAATCATGTACTAAAGTTTTGTAAAAAAAAGTGAAAATATGTATAGCTACTCTAGAGAGAACACAGTTATGCACATTTACAGTTTATTTAACATATTGGTAAAAAAAAATCATGCATACATGTTGGCATA
Organism: Nannopetersius ansorgii; assembly: GCA_037974605.1. Lineage (NCBI taxonomy): Eukaryota > Metazoa > Chordata > Actinopteri > Characiformes > Alestidae > Nannopetersius > Nannopetersius ansorgii. The sequence continues at coordinate 9,321 of JBBPDE010013255.1, forward strand.
TTTATGTATTCAATATGTTATAGAGAGTAAATATATAAAATTTGTGGACTAAAATCAGCACAAAACATTGTTTTTAAGTGTGTGCTCTAAAGAGAATGTATTTCAGGACCTATTTTCACTTAGAAAATATAACATGTAACTTGACAGTCGGCATAAAGTTTTGGTGTGTTTGTATATTTGAGTATAAATATTGTATAATTGTTGTGTAACTGTAACTGAGTTTAAATGTTGATACTTCGGGTAGGAATCATTTCACATAAGCCTTTTATGACAACTGATATTAACCTATACAGGAGTTTATAAAGGCTAACACCAACCAAACACCAGCCATCATTCCACTTTCTGGGGTGAAACTGACAAAATTAGCCTTCATGACAAGTAATACTTGTCGGAATACACCTTTATAAATGGTAAAATGGTTTATGTCAGTTGTCACAAAAGTCTTATTTAGGGATCATGTAGCTATCACATATGGGCTGTGCCTGTTCTGAAATGAGGCGCAGACGCAGACGCACAATGAAATGACTTTTATTTCTTTTTAAAAATAGAGAACGCTTTGAGGGCCAAAGCTTCTAACAAAGAATGAATGAGAGTGAAGACAACTTCAGGGCAAAGTAAGGGTGGACTGACAAACCAAACTAAAACAGAAGCATCTTTTATATTTAATGTACACAAACCAAAACCAACGACCAGGGACGAGACCACACCCTTTGTTAAAATATGTGACAGCAGCTTTGTGAACGCTGCCCTTTAGCAAAATGTTACTGATCCTATGTTTTTTTTGTGCTGTAAAAACAGATGTATAAAAACAGCCAGCTCCTTTATTCATGTTGATATTAGCATCTCTTCATCCCTGAAAATTAAATAGGCTGTTTTTGCAACTATGCTTTTAAGACTGAAATATGTAAATGAGCTCTTCTGACTGGCTGATGTCACACCACCAGGACAGTCAAAACAAGCTGTTTTATGGATTTATTTTGGGACATGGACTGTATGAACCAACGAGATTTGAAACTTTGCCCATGATTAACATACCACATGTTATTTCAAGACAATGATTCAGATTTCTGTTATATAGGCCCTGTAAGTGTAGAGAAGGTTTCAAAGAAGACATAAGCATTAACATAATGCTGTATAAAGCAATTAATACAGTCTTTTAAATAAGTGTTAAGGCCATTTTAACGATTTTCTATAAAGAACCAGTACAGTGTCATGGTGTAGAGTGTACACAAGAGAGTGCGTGTAGACATCTGAAAGCTAAGAATAACCAATTAGCATCCCATTAACTCTCTCCCCATGCAAACAAGTGTCAGTTCCGCCATTGTTATCCTCATTAGTATTAAAGTGTGATACATTTGATATATATTTAAACGAAAAATAATCAAATTGCAATTTGCTTCGTAGTTCATGCACTTGACAGCCTAATGCGCAAGCCTACGTTGCCACACACTGTTTTACTGATTGCACGAGTAATCAAGGATCCCTCGTGCTACTGTTCTCTTCAGATTACAATCAGGACTTGTAAATCCCTGTAAAGGACCCATTTTATGTAAGTTCATCTATGTGTAAATCGTTAAATATTGCAATAGCAAATACTCAAAATATATTAAAAACCATCTGCAGAATAATGGCCCAGCAATTGCCTACCAAGTTAAATTCAGCATAATTGTACATCACTGCGATTACTTTTTACATTTGTTATTCCGGATTCTGTACAGACGAGAAACAAAATAAAGGTTTTGCTTTTAGAGCTCATGACATATGACCTGCAATCTGCACACACACACACACACACACACACACACACACACACACACACACACACACACACACACACACACACACACA
>JBBPDE010013292.1:0-7500 GCA_037974605.1 Nannopetersius ansorgii
GGAGACTGACCGATAGTATCGATTTATGAAAAAAAACAACAAAGACCAAAAGTGGAGTTACGAGGTTTCCGCCCGACGACGACGATATGTATGTGTATATGTGCACAGTGAACTATATATGTATGAATATTGTGGCTTTATACACAGGTATACATGTCCTCAGTTGATTGGTAGCAGCAGAGATTGAGAAAACAGTAAAGTTGTAATGAGACAGATTGCATATTGCTCAAGGTAATAATATAAAAATGTAATATTAATATATAATATTAAAATTAGGCTAAAAAAAAACATACATTTGAGCTTTTTAATGGCTTGTTTTCCAGGAGCGGCAGTATGGTCCCTAGCGTTCCGATGCAGTGCAGCGCTCCAGTTTTCCTTATGGCTTATTTTTAGCCGCGCTGCAGAATGTGCCACACTGTCTGGAAGGCCATAAGGTACTCGCTGCCACTGCTTGAGGTTTCGTAAGCTTTAATGGAACAAGTCAGTAGGGGCCAGCACCTAGCGTGATGACCTCTCATGATGTGAAGCGGACCATGGATGGGGTGTGAGCTTATCCTGTGGGATCTTTACACTCACTGCACAGGCCTGCACACACTCCAGAAGAGATTAGCAGCTTCGCCCGAAGGAGCACTGGTGGCTGAATGTGCCCCTGTTTCTAATGTTTTCCTTTTTTTTGTTTGTTTGTTTGTTTGTTTGTTTTTTTTAACAGGAAACACATTGATTTCAGAGCGAAAGCAGAGAGGGATTGCTGAATGTTTATTTAAAGGTAATTTGTTTGGGTAATTTCAGAGGAAAACATCATGTTTTGCCTGAAGTAACAGTGATAAGTCATTAACAGATCTGCTTCGAATGGTCTAGAGGAAGACAGGAGCTTTTAAATATTGACTCAACAAGGAAAATGTCAATGACCTGCGAGAGGAAAAGTCTAAATGAGGTATCATTTCAACTCTTGGTATCAGATAATGAAGGCAAAACGTCTTTAGACTTTAGCACACAGCTTGCTACTCTTTATCAAATTTATTTGTAATTTATTTCAGGGCTGTGTGCTTTTGTCAGAGAGTAAGCACTTTTAAAACAAATGGTCTACCCACAGCTGTGGTCTCACGCAGATAATGGTTTGGGCTAGGCCCTTTACTACCAGTAAAGGCAATCTTAATGCTTCAGCAGACCAAGCCATTCCAGACAACGCCATGCGTCCAGCTTTGTGAACACAGTTTTGGGGAAGAACCTTTTCCACTCCAGCAGGACTGTGTTCACTGCAAAACTCCTGATCTAACTAAGACTTACAATCTTATTTCGAGCCTAATATTCTTATTGTTCTTGTTTTGAGAATAATATACTTTATAAGAGCAGATTTATTTGCGATACTTTTGTTTTAAGATACTTTTTCTATTTAAAGAATTCTTTAGACTAGAAACAAGTGAAACTATCTGTCAGTGCAGTAAGATATTTTTTCTTGGTAAGATTTCTTGAAATAAGGAAAAAAACCTTAAACAATCTTAATAATCTCACACAGTCTGCTCTTATATAGTATATTATTCTCAAAACAAGAACAATAAGAATATTAGGCTAGAAATAAGATCTTAGATGTCAGTCTTAGTTAGATCAGGAGTTTTTGCAGTGTCCCAGAGCACAGAGCAGCTCCATAAAGACATGCTGGAGGAGTTCAGTGTGAAAGAACTTGACTGACCCACACAGAGCCCTGACCTCAACCCCATCCAGCACCTTTGGGATGAACTGGAACGGAGATTGCACAGTGAAAAATCTAAATCTCACGAAGCTCATTCTCCATGTTTCAAGTGAAAACATCTTGTCGCTCTTAATTCAAGACAAAATCGCCCAAAAAGCAGAACCTCCTCGAGATAAAAAGACTAGTTTTTAGACGACATGCCTTGGATTTCTTGAATAGTGAGATTGTCTTCTAAAAATCTTATTTCAAGTGGAATTTGATATAAAACTAGTTTTTTTTTCACGAGCCGAGATGTTTTATAACCAGCAAAAGACAATTGAGCTTAGTTTTAGTAAAAAAAAACATTTATCTTTAAAAAATTGCTTGATTTGGGGAGAAATGAACTTTATTGCAACACAAACCAACACATCCTGAATAAAAACTCCAGTTATGAGCAAGAAAACAATCTAAATCAGTTTCCTGAACTAGTACTGAGACGAGCTCATCTTCCTAAAGCTCTTATATGAGTCTTATCTGAAGAAATCTTAACGAGTCAGTTGTCTCTAGTTCCACCGGCAGAGTTTTTCACTAATTATAAGCAAATAAGCCTTGAATCGATCAATTGGTTCTTATTTTTGAAGGCCAATTTTTTGCAGTGTGTGAGATAAATGCTACAGAATAAATGGACGCAAATTCTTACAGAAACTCCAAAATCTTGAGGAAAGTCTTCCAAGAAGAGTGGAAGCTGTTGTAGCTGCAAAGGGGGACCAGCTCCATATAAACCTCCATATTAAACTCCATATTAAAGTCTATGGGTTTGAATGCACCGTCATTACAGTCCCTATAGTGCATATAGTGTACATACATACTCATTTTACTGTTCAAGAAAACATGACATTTGGCTAGGGGTATGCAAACTTTTGCACTGTACACAGCGTCCAGCTGCATCTGTCAAACAGTGATGCAAACAGCTTTGCATATGAGCTAAAAACTTTTTCTTTATATAATATATAAAATACATATCTTTAATTAACTGGACAGAACTGTATATTGTTTGGGTTCATTGTATCACGGTTTGATACTTTAGGTTCGGCTAGGTTTATGCGGCCAGTGGGAAAGATGACTTCTTCATTATCACGGTTCCATGCTGGCAGCAGCCAAGTAACTCCCCAGACTATTTGATCTGGGAAGCCTAATGCACGAGCCAAATAGCACTGCTCATTAGGCAGAATTAGGAAGGCTTTGTCTCCGCTGCTTGCAAACAATAAAACACAGTATTTGGAGCTTCTTTATATCATTGGATGTTTATTCGCAGAGATTTTTACATAATCTGCCAGACTGTCAGCCAAGGCTTCAGTTCTGCCAGGTTGAAGAGGGCTGCTGATTGGGCCTCTCAGGCTAAGTCTCGGGAAGAGGGGTAAAAGTGGACATCAAGTGATGCAGCGGTGGTGACCTGCAGGATTGCAAAGATACCGAAGAGTATCTTTTTTATGCGAGTCGGTTAAGAAGGGCAACATTATGCATATGCATGATCACCAGTTTGGCGGGGAAAGCGGAGAACAAAGAGTCTATCTATCATCTATCAGTCTTTCTGGCAGCATCATCATTTTCAGTTGTCCGTTGTCATTTATGCTGTTTCGATATGGCAGCCAGGCGCTAGACCTTTGATTAATGGCCTTTGCTTTGATATTTGATGATGGATTCCCACAAGTGCCATGTGAGGAGAGGAACACAGGGCCATGTGTGTGAGTGGGAGGCGGGAATGTGTACACACACTGTTTTTCCTCGCTTTCAACTGACAGTGCAGACATTCGCAGATGTGGACGTAAAAAAAAATAAAAAATTGGCGGGGGGCGGTATCCACGATGGTTTTCATCACAGACTTTGTTGACAAGAAAAAAATGAAACATCAGAGGCATTTCATTCACACACATTCATACACAGACATTTATTGCACATTTATTTCATTTTGTAAAGCTGCTTTGTGACAACGACCATTGTTAAAAGCGCTATATATAAATAAAATTGAATTGAATTGAATTGAAAAACAAAAAAACCCAAAACGGAATGAAAGCATGGAGTGGTTTTCAAACATTACCAACTGGAGACTCTGTATGGCCCCAAGGACATCGGTATCAAAGACAAAGAAAATCTCCAAGACCAGTGCCAAGTCAGGCAAGAAACCAAGAAGGCAGCCTATTTAGCTTGTAAACCACAGCTTTGGCAACTTAAAAGAGCGCATCGAACCATGAATCCGTAACATTTTTAGACACCTTATAGCTTACCTCACAAGATAAAGGCTTCGGGTTTTTTGTAAGGATTGCTGGCTCCATCCTGATCCCGGCAGCTTCTCACTCTTCTTTCCGAGCAGCTCATATTTCATCAGATCCTTTGATGCTGATACCACGTCGCCGCATGAGCAGCAAATGGATCGCCTGCCAACAGCCTCTGCAACTTCCACCATTCCGAACCACTCACAAAGGAAATTGCACTTTACAAAGTTTGAGCCCGGAGAGGAAAGCGATTGGATATGCATTTTACTTGTCACTCTGGCGACAGCGGCAGACTTTTCATGGAGACGGCGCTCTTCATGCTTGACCCCTCATCTATAAATAAAGATGCAACCGGCTCCTCTTGTCACGCTCATGAAACTCAGTTGTGTATTTAGCCACCGAAGATGTTCTAAGCTGTCCTGCATTCTTATTTTTGTTCCATTTCTCCGAAACATCCTCAGGATTTAATTTGAAAAGGTCAGCTGTGTTATCGAGACAATTTCAATATTTATGAGAGGATGGCATTTGACACCGATCTGAACTTTGGGTGGAGGCCCAACCCATGTCTGACTGTGGTGTTGAAACAGGAGATAAGACGTAATTGGCTTTATGTTATAGTTATTGGCAGCTTCTGTGGCACGCTTTGTCTCAATGATGCATTTATTCATAAGACCATTTGCTGGTATGTCACAGCAAGGTAAAGTCAGCATGTGTGGAGGAAAACACTCACTCCAAGATGTTTACTTTTTAATTTGGAAGCTTTTCTTTCTTCATAACGATCAATGAGGCTTGGCTTCTGCTCTGATGCCCGTCCCAATGCATCACTAATCTATACATGCTTCTATAATGAAGAGGACCTCCTGTCAAAATCTGTCAACATAGGAGGAGCTGATGTGTGTGTGTGTGTGTGTGTGTGTGTGTGTGTGTGTGTGTGTGTGTGTGTGTGTGTGTATGTGCTCTATACCCACGTCCTCAGATCTTCTGGAAGCATTAAATTCACACGGTGTGCCTCAAAAAATATGTTACAAACGCGCTTTTCCTTGAGTAAGCCCTTTATGCCAGTTTGATGCTGCTCATGGATGAATGAAGGTGTTGATTATGTTGACAGGAACGAGCTTGAGCGGCAGGTAATGTGTGTTTGGGAAACAGAATCATGAATCGTCTGAAATGCCGGAAAACCTCAGTGACGGATATAAATAAATTAGGGCTGTAAAGCGATGAATTAAAATTGACTAGTTAATCGCAAATCTGGAAAAAATAAATCGCGATTAATCGCAATTCTGTGTCAACCCAATATATAATACATAATGAACTCAGTCATCAATTTTACAAACGAGGCTTTATTTATTTGTTTTTTTCCAACTCTGTCACACTTTTAAAAGCGGTGAGCTGTGCTCTGGCACACCTCTTCCACCGGGCCCGGGACGGCTAAACGAACCGCGCCCGGCACAGAGCCCTCACACTAGTCAAACCAACCGCACTTTGGTGGTCAAACGCACTCAGGCACGGTTTAAACTGTCTAGTGTGAGTACACCCTTAAAGCAAAATAGTTCACTTAACAGCGTGTGTTTATCTTTCATCGCTAGCTCGACTCAGCAACAGCCGAATTTGGACACGTTCCTCTGCATGCTGGTCGCCGACGTAGCGCAATACTGCCCCCACTGATTGTGTGGTACTGCAATGCAGAGGGGCGTTGAATTTTCAAATTAATCGCGCGACCAATTTATTTTAAAGTGTTATAGAAAATAAATTAACGCAAATAGTTAACGCGTTATTTTTTAATTTTTTATTTTTTTCCCCCGTTATTTTCCGCGTTATTTTTAACAGCACTAATATAAATATATAATTTAATATATAAATATATAAATAAGTGCTGGCCCAGTGGGTCGGATACTTGCCTCTGGACCAAAAAGTCAAATCCTACCTTCAGCATCCCACCACTGGGTTCCTGAGCAAGACCCTTAACCCCAAGATGAAACAGGGAGACTGCCCCCTGCAGTTAGGGAATGGAAGTTGCTTTGGATAAAAGCGTCTGATAAATGCCTTAAATGTAAATAAGTACATTTGCTCTGCACTAAAAATGACAGCTTTTAAGCACAAAATAAATATCAATTAAACATTAATAGCACGCAAAATTTAGACGAGTCAAACGTAAACGAGTCATAATTTCTCTTTAAGCGGAACGGGACTTTTTCCCACATCCTATAAAGCTCCAAATGTGCAACAGTTGCTACAAAGGAATGCATTTGTGGGCAGAGCGCAGATCTGTTAATACAGGCTACAGGGCGTGGGCTATGAGCACATGGTTGGTAAGGAGTTCCAGTCAGGGCTGTTGGAGTCTGTAAGCATCCCTTCTGAGTGCTGCAGAGAGACCTGCTCATTCTCTTTCCCCCTTTTCTTCCTTCATCTGCAGTGACGATGTTGCACTACGTTCCTTATAAGGCCAAGCGAGCGCAGTTTAACTTTCAGCGAGAAAGTATCGTTCACTCGGCCTCGCTCCAATTCCTCCGCTCCTGCGCTCCAGCCCTCCGACGTCTGGACTACTAATACGAAGTGGACTGAAACAAGCAGTTCCCAAATAAACCGATATTTACTGATCAGGACCATTTCAGGATCGTCCTTAGTCCGCTGTCTGAAAGTGAAAACATACCTATCCGTCAAGTCCAGCAGCATCTACTCTGTGCCCCCAAGTGGACACTCATCACCTTAATAACACAGAGGATGGTCATTAGGCCTTGGCCGGCCCAGAACCGAAGAAAAAGCAGCCAGTGTGAAGCGTGCGGAGGGAAAGCTGGACCGGGGGGAGTCCAGTCACAGCGAGTCAGCGCGAAAGACACACTGCTGACTCATAACCGCAAACTCTCAGCACATTCTTTCACCGAGGAGCAGAGCCCTCGAAAACACTTCAGCCTGAAAAGCCCAGACTCCAACTAATCACTTGCAGCAGCAGGAGTTCTCCTCCAGTTCTGGGCACATAACTCTGACCCTGAAGGGCCACACAGTTTGGTCATTTCCCAGCAAAGACGCCCCTGGTTTGACTCCTGACTCTCCTAAGAGACTTTTCCATAGGTATGAAGGAACCGTGCGTTATCTGAACCATACTGTGATGACACAGGACTTGCAGCACGCTCTGATTTTCCAGCCCGGTAGCCGTGTTTCAGACACATCAGCAGCGCAGTCCATGAGGCTGAACTGTTTTTTTTTTCTGTCACAGTCACTTTTTTATTGAGGTCTTTGATTATTTATAGTCTTGAGCTTTAGTCTCCAGCCAACTTGTTAGCGTTGTCCCGGTTAGTGTCAAACTTCCACTGAAATGTATCAGATAGTAGTGGTGTACTTTGTCAACTAATATCTCTAATTTAGCTGTTTTTGGACACACAGTGGCTTCTTTCCATGTGTGTGTGCATTTTTTGACTAAACAAAAAATTTGGCTGCAGCCCACTTTCAGCCCTGCCATCGTGGAGCACAGGTGCGGCTCAGGTACTCCACACATTATTTATAAAGGAAAAACATTTGTTTGCGGTACAGCTGGGTTTCTTGTGCCATTAGTTGCCATGT
>JBBPDE010013303.1:0-11166 GCA_037974605.1 Nannopetersius ansorgii
ATCTATCTATCTATCTATCTATCTATAAGCTGCAATAGTGCAATACTTGGCCTCACTCTAGGTCTGGCAAGTGTGGTTAAATCAGTATAATCTAAATTATGAAATTCTGTTTAAAAACAGAACAAAATTATGTCTGCTAGCCAAAATCAGTGGTTTTAGGCTTCCACAAGCTGGATAGAAAATTTACTACTAGCATAATAAAAAAATGTAATCAGTCCCATTTTGATTTCCAGTAGGTGGGGCCAAAACCAAAAATGCCAAAATGCCAATGGCAGCTCTTTAAACATTTTTAATGAAGCTGTCACTGTAAAACTGTAACACAAGTTTAAAACTGGAGAGAGCTGCACAGATTATTAACTACCAATATAATTGTATCAAACAATACTATTTGGATTTCCACAAGATTAAATACATATTTAATATCATACATGCTTCAAATAAAACATCTGAAATAAGAAACCATCTTTTACAAGCTTCATATATCTAAAATTGCTAAGAATAGTTTTCCTAGCACTAAAGCAACATCCCTCAAACCTCTCAGAGTTGATAACTAAAAGCAGAATTATTACAAAAGCCAGAAATGAAAGACATGCCATCCAGTGTTTGATACCACAAGCAGATTATTTAAGAGATATTAAGAACATGGTGTGTAATGATTTAGGCATGTTACATGATGCTAACTGATGACCACTGACATAATTTCTTAGCTACAATAATTTTGTAGCTCCAGGGCAAACCTACAGAACATCCAACCTATGGTTGATCAACTACATTTTGAGAAAACTGTGTGAATTTGATGAATTTCAGGGCAAGTCATCTTTTTTGTCTGTATTCATGACACAGACTCTGATCTCCTTTTAATTTGCTGTTTAAATAGTTTTGCCCAGCATTGGGAAATTATTGTAATCAGTTGTTATTAAGAGGGCTGTATTAATGTGGTCCATTTACTTTTAATAAGGATTGTAATTCAGTAATTGCTATGAGTTCACTAGGACTCAAACCTTGCTTTTTTTTTGCTCAGTGCCTTGACGTGGGTCGTGAGTGAATTGTTAAAGGTTAAGTGACCCGCTTGAACTGGGTCGCTGTGCTAATTTGTCCAGCCACCATGCTGGCTCCCAGTCACGCACATCTCAGAGTCGAGACAGAGCCTGCCACGGTTAACACACATACACACGCACACACACACACACACACACGCACGCACACACACATACTCCATGGAGCTTTACATAGACCTGTGGTCTACCAGCCCCTCCAACCAGCCCCAAGCACTGTGGTCCTCTGTGAGGAGGCTTGCGTGTTAGCACTATAGGAAATGTCCAAAAGCGATTTTCCTTTTCTTCGAGTGAGGTTCTGACCGTCAGGCTCCCGTGCACTTTTTTAAGTGCCGATCAAAATACGGCAATGGCTTCACGTGTCAGGCCTGTCGACTGTGCTTTGGGAAGGCCCGTTCCTGCCGTGGCTCCGGGCCATCACAGGCCGGGGGGGAAGAAATGGAAGGGAAATATCCATTTCAATGGGGACGAGACAGTGCGTGTTCATCGGGGTGGCAGGGACCCTTGTCAAATCCACTCGGCTTGGTGACTTGATTTAACCCACTTCCATTCAACACACCGCCTCCTCCCACATGTTAGTGAGCAGCTATGAGCTAACTTATTTATGAAGGGTAGTACACAGGGACTCGCCCAATAGGATCAAGCTTGGCAGGCTACGATGGTGACATAGTTTCATTAAGCTAAATAAAAAAATAAATGAAAATGCAAAAACTATTAGTGCTAAAACCTATTCTTTTACAGTGATTTATTATTATTATTATTACAATTGTACCGATATGGGAATTGCCCAATGTTGACATCTGATATTTTGCCACACACTTACATGAAATGGACGAATTTACCAGGATTTTCACTACAGAGAATTGATTATTTATAGAGGATTAAAAATTGAATAAAATACAGATACATTATATGGGCATTACAGCAACAGAAATTTTACTGCTATTTTATTCAAATCCATAGACTTTAATATGGAGTTGATCCCCCTTTGCAGCTTCCACTTTTTTTGGAAGGTTTTCCACAAGATCTCAGATTCTTTCGGGTGGGAATTTGTGCCCATAGAATCTGTAGGCCTGGCTCACAATTTTCTGTTCTATTTCAACCCGAAGGTGTTGGATGCGGGCCATATAGTGTGTTTTAGCATAGTATCCTAGCATCACCTAAAATTCTGGTTTTCTAGAGTACAATAAATGCAATCAAATTTTGGTTTGAACAGGACTGTCAGATGAACTTAGAAATCCAGTTTAAAATTGTCCCTCCACTTTTCAGGTACTTAATATATTTTAATTTTAAAATAATTCCATTATTTTGCAAAGAGTGTAAGGAGGACACATAACCATGGTAAAGCCAGATTTCAAAATCTCTTAAATCTGCAAGTGGCACTTAAGATCAATTGTGATTCTCAACTTGGGGTTCACAACTTATGAAATGGTTGTCAGTACAGGAACAGAGGAATATTCTGGTGTAACTTACGGAATTACATAAAATCTCCATCACCATTCTAAACTAAGTGTAGAAGGTTAAATCTCCTATTAGCTGACTGCACTAAGACAGTGAGTGTGTCCGAAACCACGCACTTGCGTGATTTTAGGGCGTAGTGCACTGACACAGAATCTCAGTGCACTGACGGTAGTGCGCGATTTCGGACACACCCACTTTCTACATTTGGAGAATTGGCTTGTCAATTGTCTCAACAAATCCCCCAGTCATGAAAGTGAAGTAACCATTTGTCATTTACCAAGTGAAGCAGCAGGCAGCCAGGAATACAGCATCTGGGGAGCAGAATGTGTGGATGGTATTCAAGCCCATGACCTTCTGATCACAGGGCCAACTCCCTAACCACTAGGCCACCAGCTGCCTCATAATAAGCAATCAACAATGTTCTCAATTTGGTTGTTATCATGTGTCATAATCTTTGTACCTACCTGGCTTGGACCCTTTGATGAGGAGAAACAAATGTACATATCTATCAGATTAGACAAATATTCAAATTTTGACAGCACTAGTTTAAAACATCAGCCAGATCTAATCATCCGTCTAATACTTTTTAAAGCATTTGCCATTTTGCATTGCAAATTATTAGTACATAGGGCTCCTGAGTGGTGCAACTGATCATTATCGGGAGCTTTATCCCTGGAAACAAAGGGTACAGGCTTTCTCTGATCATGCTTGTAGTAACTGTTGTTTGAATTTCTAAATGTCCTGTATATGACAGGGAGTATTCATTCAAAAGCCTTGCTTAAATGTTGTTCTAAGTTTGTCTAAGCGCAATTTGTCAAAGGCTATAACATTATAATTTTGTTAGACGGCTTTAAGCGCGTGTTGAATGGCTGAAAAGAAGACATGTCAGATGTATAACTCTTAAGCCCTATCATCATCTTATTCAAACAATTCTGTCGCAAGGCTTTCATATGATTTACTAATCTCCGGTTGGATGTCGGTTTGACTATTCAATAACATGATTATCTTTTGTCAGTGCACTCTCAAATAAAACAAAACAATAACAATGATGATGTTATCAGTTGGAATGGATATAATTCCATTTTACAATTTAAATAGCTGGTTGCCTTGGAAATCCTCCATCACTTCTTATTTTATAAAGATCTTATTTTGTAAAGACAAACCAATTCAGTCTCCAGTGAGATGTCTGTGTATCTTTCATTACTTGTGAAGAGACATGAGTCTGTTCAAGGCCTTTTAGTACTTAATCTTAATACTTCAGCAGACCACGACATTTTAGAGAACGCCATGCTTGCAACTTTGTGGACAAGAACCTTTTCTATTCCAGCACGACTGTGTCCAAGTGCACAGAGTGAGCTCCATAAAGACATGGCTGGATCAGTTCGGTGTGTAAGAACTTGACTGGCCACACAGAGCCCTGACCTCAACCCCATCCAACACCTTTGGGATGAGCTGGAATGGAGAGCCAGACCTTGTCTTCCAACATCAGTGCCTGATCTCATAAATGCTCTACAAAATGAATGGGCGTAAATTCCCACAGAAACTCCAAAATCTTGTGGAAAACCTTCCAAGAACAGTGGAAGCTGTTATAGCTGCAAAGCAGCCACTGTAAAAACAAGCCTTACCACCCTAGCTGCCACCCCCATTCTGACTCCAAAATGAATAACAGAGGCGAATTATGTTTACATTTTGGTGTTTGGATGTAGGTGAGGAGTGCAGGAGTTATTTTACATTGCCTCTGCCAGTGCTAGCTGACATGTTTATTTCAAAGCCCACAAAACTGCAAAAGACATTCACACACTTGGGAATAGGGATGGATGTGGAGGCAGAGGAGGCTGATGAGCAGGGAGAGATGTAGGTGTAACAGGACAGCAGTGTCAAGGCACCAGCAAGACATGAGGGACCCCTACGGTAATCTACACTCTTTTTTCCATACTGCACAGTGTGCTGTAGATCAGAACAGCAGGAACAGCAGAATCTGTTGCATGAAGATGCATCATGGGTTTGATGCCGTCTGTGCACATCTTAACACTACATTTAGTTGCAGTATTACAAGTTACAGAGCAGATATGAAACTAATACAGAAAGATCAGTCATTTTGCCCTTTTGCTCCAAGGTATAAATGAGATTTTCTGCAAATTCTGCTGTACATACCTAAATAGTTGATGCCACCCCTTAGTGTGCTCTAGGCCTCTTATCCTATTTTTTCGTTGAAATAAGTTCCTTTTTTTAATAAGCAGACTGAACTCAATCAAAAACAGTTGGGTATTCACCCCTGTTGTTTGATTGAGTTCAAGCTGCTTATTAAAAAGCTCACCCTATTTTTCTTTTAAAGAAAAAATAAGTTTCACCTTTATTTATTGTATGAGGTGGCGTCATCCCTGAATCCTGGACATGCAATTGGATAAGAGAAAAGACCTGCCCTTGTCTCCCACCATCAGAAACACGACTATTTTTTTCACACATTGCTTAATGAAGCTTGTGTCCTTTTCAAGACAGTCTTGCTTGTTTCAACTCTAAATAAATACAATACACAAACAAACAAACAAACCAAATAAACAAATACATATGAAAAAATAATCTGTCTTACTTTTTAGGATCAAATGTTTAATGTACACAAACTCTTATCGCATCACACACACCAGTCCTTACTGAGCCGCAAAAACAGCTCATTTTGAATGCATCATGGTTGTGATGTCATAATCATTTACACTTTTACAATTAAATTCCACTAAATACAACAGTGAGTATAACAGATGCAACAGCAAAAAGGGCTCATCATGGCTGTGATGTCATAATTACACACATTTTTAGGATTGTTTTCACATTTGTATTTTGTGGAATTTAGCAGAAGAGTAAATGCCATAATGTATGTCAACAGCAACAACAGTTTATCACCGTTGTGATGTCATACTAACAATTGCTTTTACAATTACATTCACATTTATATTGTGTGGAACTTAAAAGACTCTAAATATCAAAAAGAGTTCACGGATGTCACAACCATGAAAAGTAGCCACATGTGACAGTTCATTTAGCCTACAAAACTTTTTAGAAAACCAGGCAAATATTACATGTGGATGTTGGGGTGGGGGAATTGGAACATTACATTACAATATGGCCTCTTTAACCATTTTGAGCTGAATATATAAAAACAAAGAAATGTAGATATTATTCAGCTGTAGGCAAGAGGACAGAAATGTAATAATGGTTTCTAACCTTACAGAAACTTGGAGAAAGCAACTGCATTATATAACCTGCAATATTTAGTAGCAAAGAACTTCATTTCTGAACAAATTCTCCTTTAAACTTTATTAGGACCCCACATACTACTGAAGTGTTTGAGAGACATATTTACATTCCACCTACAGAAATGTTTCTACGACCCATTTAATCAGTCATATCGACCACAATTACACTCTACATCAACCACTTTTTCCCTCTATGATACGCTGGAAGGGATTCAATTAGACCTTTGAGTTAAATCCTCCTTTACTGATATATTCCTGTGATAAACTGTGTACTGTAGTGCACTTTTAGGCCTTCATTTCAACATTCATATTAAAATTGCTTTGGGATAATCATGTTGTACACCTAATACTTAATTAACTAATATGACTGATTTATATTGCATATGTAGAAAGAAATGTTTCAAAGCAGTGTGTGTTGTTTGTCAAATTGACTGGGATGGAGCTTTTTCTTTTGCTGACTTGTTATTAAAGACTGAAAGAAAGGCCAGCATGTTGAACTAGCTCCCCTCCATGTGCCTAGCCCTTTGCTTAGAGCAGCACATGAAGAAGTCCAGCCTAAAATAACCAAATATTCTTCTCTAGGAGGAACTTGTATAAAGAATGTCTTTTTACCACGTCTTCTATGAGTTTGTTCTATAAGTGTACTCCAGTTGAGGAATGCATCAGTCCATCCCATCCAGTAAAACCAAAGACCTTTATGTGAATGGACAGGAATAACTCCTGTTCCCACTTACTGTCCAATACACAGTAAAAGTTCTCCATAAAAAACACATAACTAGCCTGTACACTATATAGACAAAAGTATTGGGACATGCCTTTTTCAGAGTTTGGGCTAGATCCCTTACTTCCAGTGAAGGGCAATCTTAACGCTTCAGCAGACCAACACATTCTGTGGACACAGTTTGGTGAAGAACCTTTTCTATTCCAGCATGCCTGTACCCCAGTGCACACATTCTCATAGAAACTCCAAAATCTTGTGAAAAGTCTTCCAAGAAGAGTGGATGCTGTTATGGCTGCAAAGGGGGACCAACTCTATGGATTTAAATATAATGTTATTGAAGTCCCTGTTTTTTTATATTTAACTCACCTGCAATACAGAAACAGTGCTACTACAGCTTCTTCATCTACATCTGCATTAATCCTTATGTGATGAAGCTTTACACTATAAACTGTCTTCATATTTTGTATCTCAGCTTGGCTTGCCCAGACATCAGGTTTAGTATTTATTGTTCCATATCGTGAACGGTTAGCTAAGATAAACAGTGATTTTTGCCAGATTTATGTGTCTAACAGCTGTACACAAATAAAGTACTGGAGTGACTGTGCAGACATTTCTTTGTTATTTATTATATAGAGAGTGTTATTTATGTATTGACCCACCCATTGCAAATCTTGGAGGACTGAAGTTGGAAGTGGTTTCCCTTGGCGAGGCAAAATGTCACACTCTGCTCGAGCCTGACACACACGTGTGTGTCTCTGTACAATTTTTTATAGGTGGTTGGCATTTCCCAGGTGAAGTTGAGTATTTCTTATTTTTTGCCACAAGTAATTCCTTTATTCATCTCCTGCCATTGACTTATCATGCCTTCCGATCGCACATAAATTACACCTCGTGTTTTGTGATTTCAGTCATGAACTCTGGTCAAAGAAAGCTTTTAAAATACATTTTAGTGACAATTGAAAGTAGCAGACAATTGAGGATCTCTGAAAAAAGTTTAACAGATTTTTTCAGAGATCCTTAAAAACTTGCTGATTCTCAGGGGGTCTGTCAAGGGCCCTTAGACCCCCCAAGAACACAGTCTTTTGCACCCTGTTTCTAAGTCTGAACGGAATAGCTAAGATTACCTGTATGACTCATTGGTTCTCTGGAAGCATTGAACTGAAATATATATATACAGTATAATTATCTCTCTACTCCTGTACAGTCCATGTATGCAAACTAATCATGGACACCTGTTTTGAATTGATTGTGGCTGGAATGTCACATTTACACATGCATCCACTGAGCCTATATACCTGCAGGCTTCCAGATCATACAGATATTTCAAAGAGATGACTGTCAGTGTGGGCTGTTTTCTGAATATGGTGCATGTCAGCCAGCCAGAGCAGAGGTCAGTCTTAAAGGTGCAGTAACAGTGGATTTGATTTCTAAAGGAATAGGTAAGATTAGAAGATGAATATGCTCAAAGGTTTATGAAATAAAAAAACACAAATGTTAAAAAAAAGAAACAGAACACGATAAAATAAAGGAAAATATGCACTCTTCAAATAGCTGAAATATACTTTGAGTTAGTAATGCTTCAATGACATCCACACAGACGCTCTTGGCACGCTGTAGGGCGGACCACTTTTGCATGATGCAGCCCTAAGGGTCATTACACCTGATGTTTGCTTCCAAATGATTTGAAATCAGTCCAAGTGCTTTTTCCCAGCAGGTCTCTTTGCCTATAGAATATCAACAACAGTAAATTGGACAGAAATAGGCTAACATCTAACAGCGAAGCTTTTCAAACTTTCTTTTTTCATTCAATTCCCACTCCTCGTTTCATGCCAGAACATGATGTGTGATGAGCAGGCATGTTGTTTTCTGGTTCGCGGGCGGGCGGCGGGCGGCAGGCGCTAGCGAGGGCAGGGGGAATCTTCTGCACAAACGGCGCTCCCTCTAGGGCGCAACTGGGAAGCTGGTACCCACTCGTCCTAATTATCTCTCATGACTGCGGTTCCTGAGGGGCATCCTTTCATCATGAAACAAAGTCACTCGACCTTGGTGTGAACTCCAAGTAGGGATAGGATTTATTTTGTGTTAATATGATAATTTTCTTTTTCTTAAAGAAAGCCATATTTTATTTTGCTTACTTTCTTTGCAGGAACAAAGACACCATCTGTGTTTAAGCTGGACTGTCATGGTTAGACATTCCCTGTCACTAAAAATAGCAACATTAGATGATGTGAGTGGATAAGTCAGTGCGTCTACACTACACCAGTGGTGTCATGAGTGAATGAAAATTTAGTGCTGGGTCTGACAAAAAGATGTCAGAACCCAAAAGGCATCACAGTTTGCAGTTCACCACCAAAAGTATCTGCAGTTGGGGACATGAGCATCAGAACTGAAGAAGGTGCCCTGGTCTGATGAGTCAAAGTTTATATTGATGGACATGTGTGTGTGTCTTGGGGAAGAACTGGCACCAGGAGTGTGATGTTTTGGGCAACTTTCTGCTGGGAGACCTTGAATCCTGCATTCATGCTGGACAAACTAGTCTGAAGCTCTGCTGCGCTAGAATGTCTTGCTGCCAGATATCACAGCACACCTTTAGACGTCCTGTGAAATTCATGTCTTCAGAGCTGTTTCAGCAGCCTGAGCAGGACAAGCATAAAAGAGTAGGCTGGAAGTTTTAATGGTATGGCTGAATGGTGTTTATGTCTATATGGATGCACACAAGTTTATAGTTATCTTCTTAATGACAATGAGTGACTATGCTCACAGTGTGCTTTAGGGACATTTAGAAAAAACTGGAAATAACAACCCTTGTTGATTCATACTGGTTTATCCCAAACCCTAACCATTCAAAATAAGCATTGGCAACACTGATAACTAAAACAGATATTGCGTTTTGGGAAAGGAAAGTATTGGGATTTGATGGGGGGCTAATTAGCCTTCTTTGTGTCTTAGCCTGGCATGCATTGTGTGTAGCATGAAGCTTTTTCTGGCAACCATATTACATCAGGATTAAATGGGGGAGCTGGAGGCTCCGCTCGACAATATTAAAGCCCCCTCATGCTATTCTGCCATTGTGACTGAGCGCTGGTTTAATCTGTAGGCTCACAGTACAGGCAGGGGTAGGGATGTGCGTGTGGGGGGGCGCGGGTGGAAGGGGGAGGGATGATAAAAGAATGAATTGTATCTCTAGCAGACGGGGCTGCGTTGTGTCACTCAAACCACCGCCTCCACCAACCCCCACAAGCCCCCACCGCCCAATCGATGCAGCCGTCGGCATGCGCTCTCCAGGTATGCAGAAGAACCGCCTGCACAATAGGGGCTGGACATGCAGAAAAGAAAAAAGAAAACCTCCTGGGTCATTCCGAGCGCTTCAGAGAGGAGCCTTTTTTATTACAGTTTCATATATTGTTGAAGAAGAGCTCATAAAACGACTAGTTTCTGTTTTTGAATCTACCTTATAGAGTGATCACACCGTCATATTTCTGGGTGATTCATGTATTCATACTTAAGCAGTGATTAATCCATATAGCAATTCAGATTCTGAATTATGCATTCTGAACATTTTAAAGTGATTCATGTACACTTTTTGTAGATGAATGCATTCCTTTTATAATTTTTGCACTGTATTGTTTATGACAACTACAGGATATTTTTGTTTTCAGATATTCTGTTAAATATTACACACTTCATACTAAAAGATGGATTTCATTTTAATGATGATTTTTTTATTATATCACTAGCAGATGATGGTTGTTATTATTTTTGTATTTTTTTAAATACTGCAAGCTAAAGGAAAAACTCATAAACAGTTATTTTCAGTTGTAAGACATGGTAGCATAAAATGCAAATTGAGGAGTCCTGCCCAAACTGGCAACCCTGACCAAGTTGCTAGCTGTATAAATTTGTTGGTGAGGGTCACATTTGGACAGCAGAAGTAACTGTGTATTGTTAGCCACCTTGTCTTAAAAACCATGTTCATTTTGGGTCAGCTCTTGTCATGTGAGATAATTTCCTTGTTTTAGAATCTACATGACGAGATTTCTAAAAAATACATTTTAACCCAGAGCATGTGCTAAACTCATCTGTATTAGTCATAAAGCCTGGTGTAGTCTGAACAAGTTTCTTTCTACTCCACACAGAGAGTTTTCCAAACAGCATACTCATTTATTCTCAGGAAGAGTGGTGTAGTTAGCTCCCGGGAATGGTATGAAAAGCATTTGAACTGTACTGGGCAATTAAAATCAACTCCGATTTGAGCAGACAGCTAATCTCCAACACCGTACTGCTCCCTGGCTTTGACATGAAATACCAAAATATGATACACAGAAGTTCATGGTTTTATAAAAACAATTAATGGCTTCTCCTTTATAGATTTTGTTGTAGAGTAACCCCTCAGTTTTACACGGATCAGCATTCAGGATTCAGTCGAACGCAGATTTTTCTGAGAACCGAACTGTATTACCTCCACCAGTCCAGCGGTGGCAGTAATACACTGAAAAGGTTTCAACGACCATAAAAAGAAGAAGCAGCCTGTAGCATGACTGCTCTCCCTGCGTCCGAAATCGCATACTTGCATACTATGTAGTACGCGAAAAGCAGTGTGCGAGGCGAGTAGTATGTCCGAATTCTTAGTATGGGAAAAACAGTAGGCGAGAAGTTCCCGGATGACCTACTACTTCCG
>JBBPDE010013365.1:0-11163 GCA_037974605.1 Nannopetersius ansorgii
GCTGACTGACACTGATCATTATATCTGTGCCACAGTGTGGCCTGTCTGACTTCACACTGAAAATATTGAAACAGTTCGTGATTGGTGCTACGCTATAATAAAAAAATGCATGCAAGTCTATTGCAGATCTAACATTACTCATAATTCAAAAAGTTGATGTGACTGAAAAAAGCTGAGAGCAGATCTGAAATCAGCATAAAAACCTGAAATGTATGTTGTGGTTTCTGATGATTACATTTTTTTTGTTGACCTGTGATATTATCACCTTAACTCTACACCACACAGTCAGGACATCCTTGTGGGCACTGATCCAATTTTAAGGCTTGATTGTAAGTGAGAGACACGAGCAGCTGGTAGTCTAGTGGTTAGAGAGTAACTCCAGGACTGCTAGGAATTCCAGGACTGCTAGTGGAACCACTGCTCCCCCTCACACTGCTTCAGGGTTAAATGCAGCAAAAGAATTTTACACTGTTCACAGAAGGGCATCTAGGTGGAGCTGGAAATAAATGAGGATGACAAAAATGGGGAAAAGAGAGAAATTGACTCCTCATTTCCTCTGAGAAAACGTGTGTTAATAATGCAGACTGTCACCCTTTCACTGCCTCAACAGCCTCTCTGCTTTCAAGGAGGCTTTACACGTCCTGCTGGCTCTCGGGGGTCTGGGTTCATCCTCAGGAGCTTTAGTGAGGTCTGGTCCTACTGGGTGATGACAAACATCACTGCGCTGAGAGACTGAACAGAGCTCTATACTTTTTTACATCTGAAAGAATAAATTATGCAGATTTACAGGTTTTTTTTAATCTGAAATTTTCCACATAAACATGATTCCATAACTGCTCACTGGCTTCTATTCTAAATGAGTTTTCACTCGAAGGCTTTTCTGTTCAGTTCCAGGGAAACGCTTTGAAGCACAATTAGTATTCCTTTTAGTTGTTGCTACATTTTGAATAATTCCAAAATTTTCCAGTGTTCTCAGTGGTGAGTCACTTTCCCGAGGAGCGAGGACAGGGAGAGAAATCCTCTCTTCCTTTCATCTGTGCTTTGCATATGATTTAACAGCCGATGTTCTTGCTGTTCCACCATTTGCTCTTCACTAAGCCCCTGAAACCCTTGGGTCATTACAGCAACCCAGTCTGATTCTTTTATTGGTGCTCTTTCAGATCAGTGTGTGCGAAAGTCTGAGGATGTCCAGTGTCTGGACTTAGAAAAAAGGACACATGGTCCCTCAGGCTAACACACATTCCTGCGTTAGTCAGAGAACGGTGAAAGGTTGGTGTGGAAACCATGACTTTCTTCAGCAAAAATTGGGAAACCAAGAGAAGCTCCCAACAGACAAGCATCACAAACCTGATCCCAGAAAGCAAGTTCCCATTTAATCTCCTACTAATTAAACATAAAAGGTTCCAGACTGAGAACTGACAACGTTCTCTTGACTATTGAGAGACAAAAGAGGCATATTAAGTTGAACACACACTTTTTATTCTTCAAAACAAACAGATGACAGACGAACAGAGCAGTGCTTTATATGCTAATTCCTGATAAGACTGAGCAAGGGGTGCAGAATTAGCTTCCTTCTTTGAGGGATTTAGACACATACGAAATTCCACTGAAGCCGTCAGGGGACCGAGGCGTTCAGCGGAGTCATTAATAAAGTTAATTAGGGGGGAATTCAACAACCTTGAAATCCTTTATAAGAGCAGTGGAAAAGTCACATGGCAAGTGGATTCTGTTTCAGTAGTGAAAACTGGACACTGTGGTGAGTTTACGGGGTGGAAGTGTGTGTAGGGGAGGAGGTGTGTGTGGGGGATGAAGTGTGTGTGGTGGAGGAAAGCGTTGATGGAGACACTTTGTTGCTCTTGCTGACTGTAGTCAGTGTGGTCTCTAACTCGGAATCTCCAGCTCGGGCTGCCCATGGGTTTCTTCCACAGAAGAGATACGGGAGGGCGTAGTCCCTGAACTGAGGGAGGGAGGGAGAGAGAGAGAGAGAGAGAGACAGAGACAGAGAGAGAGAGAGAGAGACAGAGACAGAGAGAGAGACAGAGAGAGAGAGAATATTTGAATATTAAGGCTTCCAGTGAAGGTCTGACAGGTCTTATTGAGCTCCCGGTGTGGAAAATCATTTCGGATTATGAAAGTTTGTCAAAAGGGGCAAATCACTTCTCATTAATCGCTTATTGTGTCAAAAAAACTGAGAAATACATATTCTAAACCTCTGACACCATCGTGGGAGTAGAAGACACTTTATCATGGTGGGATATTATGGGTAGTTCTTGCTGTGCATGCCAGTCTTGGACTGTGGATGGAAAAGCATCTTTTTGCATTTTCATTTTATTTTTTGACACATTTGTATCATTTTTGCCTTTGAAACAAAAGGAAAATGGTGCAGATTCCAACCCACTGGGCATCTGAAGCCCCACTGTGTTGCCTGGATCAGAAAGTCAGCATAAACTAAACCAGAGTCCGACAGCCAGGTCAGCTGTAACTCTCCCTGTGAATGAATGACAGACATGACCCTGACCGTCCACAGAGTCTGTGGAGCAAAAGCCATCTCACGTAAAGGTGCGATGGTGAAACAAGCCACCAGTCCTTTTCAGCCAGGCCTTATTCTTTTCCCTTAAACGCCCTTTCAGAGTGGAATACCACTGATGTTATTGGTGAACTCACATCAAAACCGATTTTACTCTGTCGTCACTGTTAAAAAATATATATTTTTTTCATCCTTAATTAGCCGGCCTGACGATTAATAGTCTGATGGGTCATGTGGGATTAGGGTGGAGCTAAAATCTACAAGCGCCAGATTATTGACATTTGTTAACCTTTTTCTGGATTTTCGATAGAACACAAAGGCAGAGGCGTCAGCAGGACCCAAGCAGGGGTTTGGGTGGTTCTGCTAGTCAGTGGTTGGACAGACTCACCTGTCTGTTCATGAAGATGTAAATGATGGGGTTGAAGACCGTGCTGCTCTTGGTCAGATACATGGGAAACGTGGCGATCAGTGGGTCGATGTAGAGACTAGAATCAAAGATGACAGCGAGAGCAAAAGAAGCGTAAGGCAGCCACGTGAGCAAGAAGGCCAGGACCATCACGGCCACCATGCGCGTCACCTGCACTTCAGCCTTCGCCGTGCTTCCACCTTCGGCCATCTGCAGCTTGGCAACCTAGAATGTGAGGAGGAGAAATCCAGACCAGGTATTAACAAGCATGCAATAAAGATTAAAATGACAAGATATTAGAAGATATCCAAAGCCCTGTTTCATGTATTCAGTACAGACTGTAACCCTGAAGGAAGGTTTCCCCCACACCCTGAATGAGCCCAGATCTGGGTGATTAAGGACTGCTGTTGTAGGATTATTTGTTTCTGACATATTTCTCACTGTGAGAGAATCATAAAACATGATGAGATTTTTCCAGATTAATGTATTTAATTCCATTTATTTAATTACATTATTACTGTCTAATTCTTGTGACAGAATACAGTAATCCTCCCTTTTCACAGGGGTTACGTTCCAAGTAAAAAAAATACATAAAGGCCTGTTTTTATAGTGTAAACCCTAAATCTGCCCCCAAATCTGCTTCCAGAACACTTAAATTTATTTTTAAACTCAGTTTAATGCATTACCCTTAAAGAAAATGTTAAAGGTAAATAAATAATTGGAATCAGAAAACTTTATTGCTTAAAAAAACATTAGCATTAGCGGTTAGCATTAGCAGCACTCGTACACAAAAGAAAGGTTGAAATAACTCTCTACCTACATGTTCAGACAGGGCACAGCTTACTAATACTAAATAAACTGAGATAACTGTTGAAAATTGGGGGAGGTTAAAACACTAAAATACGAGAACAAGACACGGAGTAGTCATGCTACATGCTGCAGCAACTTCTTCTTCTTCTTCTTCTTTTTATGGCGGGTGACAACTTTTCAGTGTATTACTGCCACCGCTGGACTGGTGGCTGTAATACAATTCGGTTCTCAGAAAAATCCGCGTCACACTGAATCCGCACCAGTCCTGAGGAGTTACTGTGGTTTGTTTTAATAACAAATGGTTTGCTATTATGGATAACAATAGAATAGAACAGTACATTTATTTTGAGAAGAGTGCTGTAGAAGTCTTTAAATTGCTTCAGTAAAGGACTATTGCAGATTTTTGAAAAAGCTCTTATTATTTGTGTAGTGCCTCCCACATCCCTGCCCTCTACTTTCTCACATTTCTCACACACTGTTCTGACAACACGCTTTTCCCCAGAGGACCTACGAGCTGCAGACTCCTACCTGTCTGAGGGTCCACAGCAGGCGAGAGTAGGAGAACACGATGGTGGTGAACGGCAGGGCGAAGCAGAGCGTGAAGTAGCACATGATGAACGAGACGTTGGCTGGATCTCTGCTGTACCAGTCGGGGGCGCAGGAGGTCATCACACCCTCCAGCTGGTAACTGCCCCACCCAAACAGCGGCGGCGTGTTCCACACAAAGGACCACACCCAGGCGAAGACCACCCCGGCCACAGCGTGCCTGGTCTGGAACACAACCGCACCCATGGGTCTGCAAACCACCATGTAACGGTCAACAGCAATGACTGCCACTGAGCACAAACCTGCAATACCTGGTGGAGGTAAAAACAGATGGATGGATCGTTGTCAGGCACAGTAAACACCTTAAGAGTTTCTGACTTTGTCTGTTGTAAGAATGAGGTTTACTGTTATTTGGGAAAAAGAAGCCAGGAACTTACCAAAGAAGGCAACAGCGAAGCCCTCCAGAACACACCCCACCCTTCCCAGACTGAAGTAGCCCATGGAGTTGGTCACCATGGTGGGCAGCCCACCAAATACAGCACAGCCCAAATCTGCCACTGCCAGGTTCACCAATGCGTAGTTCAGCGGCTGACGCAGCTGTCTGTGGCGCAGCGTCACCACGATCACCAGCACGTTTAAGATGACGCCAGAAACAGAGAAGAAACCGATAATGACTGCCAAAATGGTGTAGCCCATCCTGGGCATGATGTCATCATTCACTGTCTGCTGGTGTACAGGGTCGGTCTGAGTGAAGGACGAATTCTCCATCTTCTAGATCAGTCACAGAAAAGGCTCCTCTGGGAAAGATCTGCAGAACTTCAGTGTGTCCCTCATTCAGTGGCATAATAACTGCTTTTTATGCAGACTTGGTCCAGCAAAAGTGGCTTCTTAGCATGTGACATAAGTTGCCAAAGAAAATCCCTAGATCCGGATTGTGCATGGAATTATTTTGCCAGCTTATTGTCCAGGAAATCTATGATGGCACTTTTCTTGATTGCTCCAGAAGCACCCCCCTCCCAAACAAGCCACACTCACCTTTGGCGTGATTGATCATGTGACAGCCCTGTCTGATGGTGCTGTATGATCTCCTTTAGGAAATCTGAGACTACAAATGACAAAAGATGATCAAATACAGCAGAACATGGATCTTATTGGAATGTCATCCATACATGCTTCATTTCAGCAGCACATCTTATGATGTAACAGTCAATCAGTGAAAACCTGCCACGACCATATTTAGGTTTGATGGTATTGTTTGGATCTAAACGATGTTGCTGATGTCATATGGTGCTCAACATCCAGATTTATGGATTAGACCATCTGACCTCTTTTCAATTATTAGGATCAAGAGGTCTTTAGACTTTTCTTGGTAATGTGTATGTGTGTGTGTGTGTGTGTGTGTGTGTGTGTGTGTGTGTGTGTGTGTGTGGTGGGGGGGTTTAGCAGTGTCTTTGTTTGAACTGGGTCAAAGATGATAAGGATCTCTTTCTCTCTCTCTCTCTCTCTCTCTCTCTCTCTCTCTCTCTCTCTCTCTCTCTCACTTTGGAGGTGGGTTTTTTTAATAAATGCAGGCTTTTTCGAAAATTACTGTAAAATTACAAAGAATGTATAACCTAGAATCAGAATAAGAAAACTTTATTTATCCCAGAGGAAATTGCTTATGTGGTGACTTCACAGACAGAGAGACACAAGACACAAAAATATAGTAAAACAAATAAAATAACAAAATAAAATAATAAAATAAAATAAAATAAGGTCATTGCACTAATAGAAGATCAGTAGTAATTAAGAAATATTAAGTAATATTAATTAAAGAAAGAATTGACCAAGTGGTAACATTGCACATGAAGACAATTGCACATTAGATATTGCAAGTAATTAAGTAAATTAGCACTATTTAGAGGACAACATACGATAATACACATAATAATGTTTTAGCACCTGGTGAGAACATTATTGCACACAGAATGTTGCACATGACAGCAAAAATAAAGCTTTTTAATAAATATACAGAAAGGAGCAGCAACATGATATGGCCATTCCAAAACCTTCAGCTTGCATCTCTTGTGGTAGTCCATGGTGGATTTAGAGGTATGTTTAGGATCATTGTCCTGCTGTAGAAGCCATCCTCTTTTCAGCTTAAGCTTTTTACAGATGGTGTGATGTTTTTCTCCAGAATTTAATGGTATTTAGTGGAATCCATTAATAGTTGGCAAGATGTTCTTTTCATGAAATGCTGCTCCTTTTGTTCTCCAAACATGCCTTCGCTGATTGTGGCCAAAGAGTTCTATTTTAATCTCATCAGTCCACAGCACTTGTTTCTAAAAGCATCAGGCTTCTGTAGATGTTCTGCTACTTCTGACGTTGGATTTTATGAGTGGGATGCAGGTAAGGTTTTCTTCTGCTGACTCTTCCATGAAGGTCTTGTGGAATGGTGCACCACCACTTCTGAGTCTGCTAAATGTTCCAGCAGGTTTTTGCAGTCAAATTATTGTATTTGATTTGTCTTTCTGACCATCATACAAGCAGTTCTCTCCGAGAGGTTTCTTGGTTTTCCAGATCTCACCTTGACCTCAACAATGTCCCCACAACAACACACCGGCGTGCAACAAGTCAGTCAGCATAGAAAATCAAAGAAGGAGAAGAAAACCAGCAGTAAGTCACTGATCTGTTCGTGCACGTATAACAACAATGGCGTCTGTAAGCTCTACCCCCCTCTCTCTCTTCTGTGTTCTAAGCAGGAGTAACGTGTGCCTGTATGAAAAGCCTCTTTCACTAAAGGAGGTCCTGACTACAAACAGAGGACAGTAAGGACCTGTCTGTGTGTCGTAAGACAGAGGCAGGACATTTAGGAAATCACAAGGACTGAGGATCATCAAGGAGTAGAGAGACTCCTCAAGAAAGGACTCCTCAGGAGTTGAAAGTGTTTTGTTTTGAACTTTAAGCTCTTTACATTATTAATAAACTGTTCCTCTTATATCTGGTTGTGTGCTGCTGTGTCTATCTCCCCTCAGCCCGCCATGACAACGGCGGACCAACATCCGTTCATCAAACAAAGGCTCCTAAATCTTCCATTCCCGTAAACCCATAACCAACCAAAGCCCACAATCTTTTAACATAAACCACCGGCCAGCTGTGTCCGCTTGCCTGGCTGGAGTACCCATGTCAACTTAAAAGTCCCATAAACGAAACAACGGCGGCGTCTTTCAGACCGGGAACGGTACTTTATATATACAAAATTAAGGTCAACAGGTTACAGTAGTTCTACATGTCTTCCATTTGAATGTGTAGTGGACAAAAATCAGATTAAGGGATTAAAACCTGGTGAACGTCTCTGCTGCTGCGGCCGTGTCCTGTCTGAATCGGGCCGCAACCCTTTCTTTAATCGCGTTTATGCAAAACAGTGTTTCCACACGCCTCGGTGAGTGTGTTCAGTCTAACGCAGCTCGTCTGCAAACACAAACAAGATGCGGTCGGCATCCTGCATGCAATCATATTAGTGCTGCAAACTATGTACATTATTAACACTCTGCCTCCCCCAGACACCCACACACACAGCCTGCACAGCCTTACATTTCACACACAGCAGCGGGCAGAGAGAAAGAGTATGGCTGAAATGTATGCTTATGTGTGTGTATTGTCCTTAACACCCATATCAAGAAGAAAACTGTCCAAAAAGATGAAGTAACGTTCACATTAATGAAAAACACTTAAGTAATAGTAAAAGTTCCTTTGAACCCGAGTGTAGTTGATAAGCTGAGACTTGCTTAGCGTCCAAATATCGATTCTTTCATTTCTACCGGGGGCCCCATGGTGGTGCAGTGGGTAGTGCTGTGGCCTCACACCTCCAGGGTTGGGGGTCTGGATCTGGATCCTGTGTGTGTGTGTGTGTGTGTGTGTCCTGTGGTGTGCTGGTACTCCACCCAGGCTGAACCCCTGCCTCGCGCCCATAGACCCGGGATTGACTCCAGGTATCCGCCACCCTAGTGAGGATTAAACGATTACAGAAAATAAATGAACACATTTTCTTCAAAGCCTTGAATCTAATGTTTCTGTCAAGCCCCCCCAAATCTTTTCCACCAATACAAAACCTCTCACTTCACTCAGGCCCACTCAGCACTTTCTAAGGTAGACCTGGTGAATAACTGAGACCTGCTTTCAGCTGCACAGCCAAGATTTGCCCTGAAAAGGAAAACTGTGTGAATTTGATTTTTCATTATGCCTTTCAGAAAAAAAGTGTTAAAATGAGCTCTCTGCAGGATGCCTTATGAGGTCCTCTTGCTCCTGAAGGAACATCTTGTAAAAGAAATGTGTGAGAAGAATCTGTAAAGTTTTACATCATGTAAAGATGACAGGAGGGATGTTGGTATACTGTATACCTCTTATATAATGTGAAGGTCCCTAAAACCTTTAAAGTTTCCACACTCTTACATTTCTCTTTTAGTCAGGATTCTTCCACAGCCCATAAGAAGCTTTAAATCAACCTGATCCCTAAAAAGTCGAATATAACAAATATAAGATCATTATCAATGTTGCCCAAAAGTCTTTGTTTGTTTCCAGTAATCCAGGGAAACATTTTACATTGGTATTCAGTGAACATAATATTGAATAGTCAATAGCATTAATACCAGACCATAAATATATATACAGTATTTAGCCAACAATATTTTGTATTAAATGTGTATCTATTTTGCAGTTAAAATAAAAGCGGCCGCTAGCAGTACCACCTCGGCCCACTAGAAGGCGGGGAAAAGATTGAAAATCTCTGAGGCACCTCAGAAAACCTTCAGTGGAGCTTCTCAGTAGATTCAGCATGAAATAAAGTTCTACGGCTGGAAAGAGGGAGAAAGGCAGTCCAGCAGTATGCAAAGGCCACTAGATGTCAGCAGAGTGTTACTCTTCTCTGTGGTTCCTCTGCTGGATCTGTTCTCCGTGCTGAATGTTCCCTGGACCCTCTGTGACTTCTAGCTGTTCATTCTCCAGCAGCTTCTCAGATTAAAGAGGTTCTTTCGAGTCTGCTCAGACTAAAGTGATCTGCAGATACACACAACCCAAGCCCAAAAACCCCAGCGTCTGGTCTTCAGCACCACGGACAGTTCTTCGGTAGGGAACCCCATTATTCTGGTTCTCCAGTTCGTTCCTTTTTCATCTTCCTCTCACCAGCTTGGCCTCATCATGCGGACCTCCACAGGAGGCCAGAGGAGTAGAGTCTCCAGCAACAAGGAGCGAGGCTTGGCCTCCGATAGGCCAGTAGTCATTTTCTCCACGGGTTTAGTATGGACTTTTAATTGAACGCTAATTGAAAGTAAAATAGAAGGCATTATTCTAGTTCAGAATCAGTATAACTGGAAAAAAGTTCCAGTTCATAAAGATTTTTGTTAAGTTCTGCTGCTGGTGTTTATTTTTACATTCACTCCATCTCTTGGTGTAATGTTCTTCCTGTCTGTTCCCTATTTTGGACTTTTTGTAATGTTCCGTCTTCTTCCTGTTTTATTGTTTATGTTGTTCTTTACTTTCTCCCTGTGTCTCTGTTTATGTGTCTGTTCTATAAAGGATGTTATGGTCTTAGCCTTGCTTTAGCCACGCCCCTTGTCATCCTGTTCACCTGTCTGTGGTTCCCGTCTCCGCCCCAGCCCAGGTGTACTTATTTTCTTAGTTAGTATAAATGGGGTTCAGTGATTCAGTGTTAGTGGATTTTCTGTAAAGCCTGTAAAAGTCACCGTGGCTGCAACAGCTCAGGGTGCGTTATGAGCGTTTTATGACACATTTTACAACACAATGATGGCGCAGGAGCCCAAAGCACTAGAGTACTGGAGTGTGTTTAAGGCCTCGGGGCTTGAAAGGGAAATGGAGATGCTCTACTTTCATCCACAGGATTATCAAACTAAAGGCCTGAAGCTTGACTTCCCTTTGATGCGGTAACACATGATCTGCATTGACCTCTGTGTGTGTGTCTGTGTATGTGTGAGTGTCTGTGTGTGTGTGTGAGAGAGAGTCAGGGTCGGACTGACCATCTGGTGTATCGGGTATTTTCCCGGGGGCTGAGGAGCACCGTTCATTCATTTATTTATTTATTGACCTAATCGGCCCGACCAACTCCAGGCTGGTTCAATCAACTCTTTAAACACCACCATTTTCGCTTTGGTCCCTGTGCCTGTGGGATGGATTTGCCAAAAAAAAACACTCCTCTGCCGCCCATTGGTTCTTTTCTGTACTGACACGGGGCTGAACCAATCATATCTTATAACTCCTCCCGCTTTGGCTCTGTGCCAGTGTCCGTCTTAGTGGATGAGATGGAGAGAGAAAGTGTAAAAAAAAAGGCACTTCAGGCAGTCACTGCCAAAATTACTGCCATGTTTGCTGCTGGGTTTCTTCAGCTGGTGAGGATGGCGGCGACAGTGGCAGTGAACCTGCGGTAAACTGGACTGTGTTCAGTTCTGAATAAAGGAACTGGGGTAAATCTGTGCTGTACCAGACAGTTAGTGGTGTGTTAACTACCAGTTTGCAAAGTTTTGTTGAAAACACACCAATGAAACTACAACGTTTTAGGCCGCACTAGTTTGTCTTGTTACATTCATGAATGGCGGTGAAATAAGATACTGTATGCCTAAAAATGCCTATTTTTATAGTGTATACCCTAAATCTGCCCACGCCAGTCTCATTCTAATTTCATTTTAAACTCAGTTTAATGCATCATCCTTAAAGAAAATGGAAAGGTAAATAAATAATCAGAAAACATTAGCATTAGCGTATTGCATTAGCAGTGTGCAAACACGCATACACTAAAGAAAGGTTAAAAATAACTCTCTCTACCCACATGTTTAGACAGGGCACAGCTTACTAATACTAAATAAACTGAGATAACTTTTGAAAA
>JBBPDE010013403.1:0-11162 GCA_037974605.1 Nannopetersius ansorgii
AGGCGTCACGTTTGGAGGAAACCAGGCACCGCTCATCACCAGGCCAATACCATCCCTACAGTGAAGCATGGTGGTGGGAGTGTCATGCTGTGGGGATGTTTTTCAGCAGCAGGAACTGGATGACTAGTTAGGGTAAGGGAAAGATGAGTGTAGCAATGTACAGAGACATCCTCTTGACCTTAGACTGGGGTGACAGTTCAACTTTCAGCAGGATAACAACCCTAACCACACAGCCAAGATATCAAAGGAGTGGCTTCAGGACAACTCTGTGAATGTCCTTGAATGACCCAGCCGGAGCCCAGACTTGAATCCAGTTGAACATCTCAGGAGAGATCTTAAAATGGCTGTGCACCAACGCTTCCCATCCAACCTGATGGAGACATGTATGTCATGTCTCACCTGCGACCACCAGGAGGCGCTGGGGAATTATTGAGTTGAGGACTCTTATTTTGACATCCTGAGTACACCCGGCCTGAGGATTGTGTCCAGCTGCGGGGGTACTCAGGATTAAGTGGTAATGGTATGTCATTGGTTATTTGTGTTCAATGGCAAGTATTTAAGTTCCAGTTATGTCGACCTTAGTTGTTGGTCCACCGTTTTGTGTTGCCTTTTGTTTTGAAGTCGAAGTCAGTTTGGCCCACAAGCCACTTTATGTTCTGCTTGACACAAATAAAAGAAACCAAAGTCCTGGACGCCTGCCTGCCGTGGTGTACTCTTTGGGGAAACACAGGGTGACGTGGCAATGTACATGTGTTTCTCAGGTTTTTTTATTTTTAATAAATTTGTAAAAACCTTAAGTAAACTTTTTCATGTTGTCATTATGGGGTGTTGCATGTAGAATTCTGAGGAAAAAAATGAATTTAATCAATTTTGTAATAGGCTGTACTATAGCAAAATGTGGATAAAGTGATGCGCTGTGAATACTTTCCGGATGCACTGTAATTAATGCTTTCCTCACCTGTTTCCTCAGCACCTGCCATATCACATTTTAAATAGTGTATGTTCACGGCTGTGTGCGGGTGAGTGAGGGAGGGAGGGAGGGAGGGAGGGAGGGATGTCTGTTCTTTTAACCTGTAAAGCACTTTGTATTGTTCCTTGTATGAAATGTGCTATATAGAACACAAAGTTGAGTTTAGGTTCATGTTTTAAATGTTAATCATTTTGTGTGGAATTTGTTTGTTGACCTTTTTAAATTGATTTTTAATGTAATTTGGCACGACCACCCATCATGTGGTGTGACCAATAATAACAAGAACTATATTAGATTCAAAATAAAATATCTAATTTCTGTAGCTGAGACATGAATAACTGATACAATATGCTTAAGTGAATGGTATTTTAAAAATATTTTTATCAGTTTTATGTGTTTTACAGGAAAAAATAGTCGGTTAACGACATTTAATACGGCGTCTGTGACATTATAGAGCTAAAATAAGAGATCGTAATTTACAAAACTCAAAAGAAATACAAACACGTGTTTCTAAACACTTGATATTACTGACAACTTGTAAAAAAATATTAAGTATGTTAAAAAAAATTATTAATTTTTAGATAAATTATGGTTGCACCTCATGACATTTTTAAGGCCTTGGGTAATTTATCTTCATGAAAAAACATGAGAATTACTTAATTAAGTAAGTTAATATTAATTTATGTATACACAACAATCTAAATGTTTGAACAGTTGCAAAAGATTTTCATATTTTTAGTATTTTAAAATTGGCATGTCATTGACCCTTATATATTACAAGCCTGCCCACTGAGTTGCCATTCCAATGCTGTTCACCAACAAAGATGAAAATGATATATGCCAGTGGTTCCCAAACTTTTTTCCTTGAAGCCCCCCTTGCCTGTGCCCCAAATTCTGACTCCTAACTGCATAGACACACAAAAAGAATAAAGTGATTAATTAAAAACTTTTATTTGCAAAAAATAAATAGCGATTGTAGTTGTTTGTTCTTACACTCTTAAACACACACACATGCACACACACTTTTATGTTACTCAGACATTGCAATTTTTTTAATTTAATGTGTACAATTATAATTTTGGTAAATTCAGGGCAGACAAAATTGTGCACACCCCCTGCAATCTCTAGCACCCCACTGATATAGACAATGAATAGTGTTGACCTTTCAGATCGTCCAGCTCTGACACACTTCGTCCAAAACCCACAATATTTCATGTGATACCTCAGATAAACTCCCCCAACACTTGTCTTTGCCTTGCATATCACTTATCCCTTTCCCCCATTCTCTTCCATTAATGTTTTACTCATTCAAATAAATGCAGTTTCAGGAGACACAGTGACCAAAAATATCGAAACTTCACATGAAACCCAAGGCTACAACCATCCACATATCCATCCCATCATCCAAGCACTGGAATCATCTTTTTCTTGTTTCTATAGATTACTTTTTCCTCAGTACACTTACATTTAAATGAATGGAGTTAATGGTCATTAAATGGAGGTGGTGGCAAAGATATAAAAGGTTGCTGTTATAGTGTCAGTTGCTAAGTAGTTTGTAGACAGTTGGGACAGACTAAAGAGTTTTTAGGAGGTTGCTATGGTGTACAAGGGTGTTGCTGTGTGCTTGCTGTTGTGTAAGATGCGGGTTCTCAGAGGTTTTTAGGCAGTTACTAAAGTATATGCTACGTAATTTCTAGGTGGAATTCATGGTATAAAATGTAATTGCTTTGGTGTGGGAGGTGGTTGCTAAATAGTTTCTAGGCAGTGGATATGGTGTTAGACATAATGGCTTGGGAGTGTCCATTGGTGACAATGGAGTTTCTAGGTGGTTTCTAGGCATTAGGTCCACCTTCATTAGAATGCACTTAACTTTTGGATCGTCATGCTTGGCCACGCTTTGACTGAAATCCACCACACTTCATGTGACGCCTACACAGTAAAAAGTGTGACTGGGCTAAATTAATGTTTACAGAATAAATACAAGTAAATTATATTAGAAAAAAGACAAGTATTGTCACAGGGGCCGGGTCTAGCCGGCTCCAGTGATTTACCTCGGGGCATGGACCAGACTGGAGAACGTGAATCCATTCCGTGGTTAACTTTATTCAAACAGAAAACAAACAAAACAGTGAACATGAAAACAAGGTGAAAATGAGGTGATGGGCTGACAACTGGGTGATATACAAACAGAACTTAAATACAGCCTTCATACAGTCATTAAACACAGAACACGAAACATCTGAAACCAAACACGTGACACCAAACAGACACGAGATTCAAAATAAAAGTCCCCAAAATCCCATAACAAAACAGAACAAAAGCAGTGACCCCTAATGGTCACTGGCTGAGCCATGACAAGTATATTATTTTGATTTAATCAAATTTGAATTATTTATCACTCATATCACACATTTTACAAATTTTTATATGAATAATATCAGCTGAAAATCACTGAGTATAATTTCTTGAGTTTTATTCGCCCTTTCCGCCATTTGCGCTACATGGACCTTGATGTCTGCCTCAGCTGTTGGACTGTCGTTTTCTCAAGCTAAGCTGATTCAATAATGGACACTGTACTCGAGTAACACTTAATACTCTAGTAACATACCATCAAAAGTACCCAAACAACACATTACGCTAACGCTGTTTAGGGGTTAGTATAAGTGGCTACATGCTGCTCACCCTGAGCTAGAGAGCCTTCGTCACTTGTTACTGCCTTTTTGCTTGTTTGCTCCCGACGCTGCACACTGTGTGGATTCATAACACTGTACATATTATGCCACATCTCATGTGTGAAATATTCAAGCAAGATGTCATGTTGTATGTAAAGGGAAAGGGGAGGACGCAAACTATTAAAGAAAGGGAATACGTTTAATAAAGAAACACAACACAGAAAACACAACCAAAGTAAATGACCAAAACCTGACTCAGAAAACCAGAAACAGAAAAAACAATGAAAACATAACATAAACAAAACAAAACACAGTGCTCGTGCTAGCTATAACTTAGGATCAGGGCAGTAAAAGCCAACAGGCGAGATAAATGTGGTAAACAGAATCAGGATCTCTCAGGGCACAGAGCCAACTCAAAAATGCATAGCACAAGCCTGTAAAAGAAAAGAGAAACAACAAGAAACAGTTAATACAAGGAAAAAACATTCAAGGAACAAGGTGGGGAAGCATACACACACATAGGAGAGCAAATACTGGCACACTGAGTCGGGGTTAGGCTGGGAATTATATAGTGTAAGGAGAAACAAGACACAGGTGAAACTAATCAGGACGCAGGTGAAACTAATCGGGATGGGACGTGATACAAACGGTGCGTGTAGACTCTAAAGGGAACAAGGGGGAAAGAGAGGAAGGGAGGGAGAAAACAGACCAAGATCTCACACACAAGCAAGGGATAACAAATGCAAACACAAAGGCATAGGGGTCAGGCTGGGCTTTAAATAATCAAAACAAATGAGAAACACGTGAAACTAATGATAACGGGACGTGGTACAAACGGAACATGGAGACTGGAAAGGGAGAAAGGGAGGAACAGAGGTGTATTGACATACGGTGAGAACTGAAAACAGTGGTAGACACAGAGACAAAAACGAAAGCAAAATGGGAACAGAATACTGGGGACGTGACTAAACCCAACGAATAGTAAAAGAAACTAATATTCAGAATATGGGGAACGGAAAACATGGGAGGAGGGTGAGGCGACTGTCACAGCACCCCCCTCTCTAGGCCTAATCCCCTCCTGGGGATTGGCAGGTGCTTGCCACTGACCAGTGGGTCGCGTAAGCGACGGCTGACCTGGAGGACCCAAACATGCCAGATGGAACTCATCCACCAGCTCCTGGCTGAGGATGTCACGTGCCGGAACCCAGCTCCTCTCCTCGGGCCCGTATCCCTCCCAATCAACCAGGTACTCCAGACCACCCCTGCGATGATGTGAATCCAGCAGTGTGTGCACTCGGTGGGCAGGAGTACCGTCTATGCAGGGGACCAGGATGGACAGATCCCCGTAAGAAGGGACACATGAAAAACAGGGTGAATCTTCATATCAGGGGTAACTGAAGCTTAAAAGAAACAGGGTTGACTTGCTTTAGAGCTAAAAATGGACCGGGAAAACGAGGGGACAATTTAGCACAGGTGAGTTTGAGGTGGAGATCTTCTGTGGAAAGCCAGACTCTGTCACCCTCCCTAATGGGAGGCGCCTCCCTCCGCCGACGATCGGCAGGATCTTTAAACCGACGAACTGCCTGCAGGATGGATGTGTGTGCGTCCTCCCACACCTGCTCCACCGAACAGAACCAGTCGTCCACTCCGGAAGCCTCCGTAGTGCCCCGGTCCCATGGGCAGAGCGGGGCTTGACGCCCGAGCACACACTCAAAGGGGGTTAAACCGGTGGCGGATTGGCGCAGGGAGTTCTGGGAGTACTCCGCCTAGATGAGGAGGTCTGCCCAGTCGTGCTGCTGGCTGTGGCAGTAGGCCCAGAGAAATCGGCCAAGCTCCTGAATGGTACGCTCCACCTGACCATTCAACTGGGGGTGGTACCCCGAGGTCAGGCTGACCGCTGCTCCCAAGTGACCCAGGAATGACTTCCACACCCTGGAGGTGAACTGGGAGCCACGGTCTGACACGATGTCCTCCGGGATGCCGTAAAACCGGAACCCAGACTGGAACAGTGCATCCGCGACCTGGCGAGCAGAGGGGAGAGAACAGAAAGGCAAAAACTGACAGGCCTTCGAGAACTGATCCACCACAACCAGAATAGTCGTGTACTCTTGCGATGCTGAAAGATCTGTGACAAAGTCCACCACTACGTGAGACCACGGTCTGTCTGGCAACGGTAGGGGCATTAATTTTCCAACCGGCAGTTTACGAGGGCTTTTTGTGGTGGCACAGACAGAGCACGAAAGCACTATCTGGCGGACATCTCTAGCCAGGGATGGCCACCAGTACTTTCGTGCAACAACTTTCAGAGTTCTCGCAACGCCCGGGTGGCCGGTTGCTGGTGTCACGTGAGCCCACTCCACCACCCATTGCCGCAGTGATTTCCTCGTCCAGGCTCCACTGAATGGGTGCTGCGAAAACTGGGGTGGTAGGAAGGTGAGGACTACGAAGGGCTGCCGAGCCTCCAATGCCGCTTTCACCACCAGCAGTTTGCGGTTGCTGACATCGTAGTTCCTTTCTGCCTCCGTCAGCTTCCTGGAGGAAAAAACACAGGGGTACAATTTCCTGGGGAATCCGTGGTGCTGTGACAGGACTGTCCCTGTCCCTATCTCCAAGGCATCTACTTATACTGTGTACTACCACTCTGGGTCTGGCATTCGTAGTAGTGGGGCAGTGGTGAACACCTGTTTTAACTTAACAAAGGCCTCTCTAGCCGTGTTGTCAAACGTTATGTGTTTGGCCTTACCTCGGAGGAGAGACGTTAGGGGGGCAGCCACTGTGCTGTAGTTCTTAATAAACCTATGGTAGTAGTTGGCAAACCCCAGGAACCGTTGCATGTCCTTGACTGTCGCGGGCTCTGGCCACTCAGACACGGCGTTTACCTTCACCTCCTCCATGGAGATCCCCTCTCGGCTAATGCGATGGCCAAGAAATGTGACCTCCTTTTTGTGGAACTCACACTTCTCTGCCTTCACATACAACCCGTGTGCTAACAGGCTGGTGAGGACTTTCCATACGTGCGCCATATGCTCATTGAACGTACGTGAGAAAATCAAAATGTCGTCAATATAGACAACTACAAACTGGTTTAACATGTCCCATAGGACGTCATTTATAAAACCCTGGAATACTGAGGGGGCATTGGCCAACCCGTAAGGCATAACCAAATATTCATAGTGGCCAGATGCTGGACTGAATGCGGCCTTCCATTCGTCACTCATCCTGATGTTCACAAGGTTGTGTGCGCTGCGGAGATCCAGCTTCGTGAAGAAAACGGATCCCTGGAGCCACTCGATAGTGGCCGGGATCAAGGGCAGAGGATGAGTGTACATCACCGTGACATTATTGAGCCCGCAGTAGTCAATACACGGCCGGAGACCCCCGTCTTTCTTCTCCACAAAAAAGAAACTGGCGGAGGCTGGAGAGCGGGACCGCCTGATAAACCCGTGCTTCAGTGTCTCGGACACGTATTTCTCCATTGCCTGAGTTTCTGGCTCGGACAACGGGTAAATACGTGACTGAGGTGGGGTTTTTCCTGGAATCAGGTCGGTCGCACAATCCCAGGGCCTATGCGGAGGAAGATGGGTCACCCCAGATACTGAAAAGACCTCCTGGAGGTCAGTGTGGTGGAACTTGGAGGGAACTTGGGAGAAGGGGCTCTTGACTGAGGTGGAGTGGATAGGGAGTGAGGGAACCGAACAGGATTGTTGACAGGACGGAGACCAGGAAACAATAGTGTGGAGTTGCCAGTTGATGTGGGGATTGTGGAGACGTAACCAGGGGATCCCTAAAATAATTTTGTGGTGGGACTGAGGCAGGACAATAAACGTGATGGTTTCAGTGTGGGTGGTCTTGACAGTGAGTGAGACAGGGACAGTGATGGAACTGAGTGGGGTGTTACATACAGGGTGACCATCTAGGGCATGAACCGTGACAGGTATGGACAACTGACGTGTGGGTATATTTAGGGAGGTTACAAGGGACTGTGAAATGAAATTCTCAGCTGACCCCAAATCTACAAGAGTACAAACAGAAGACACAGAATCAAACACAGATAGGATTACAGGAACAACAAAGTGATTAACACCATTAATTCTACTGTCCACAGTAGAAACAAACCCCTGCCTGCTGTCACTGACGACGTAGTTCCTGACGAGACGCCCCCAGTTGCATAGGCTCAGGGGTGGGCTCTCTGGGAGCAGGGCGGCAGAGGGTCGCAGACGTAGCTGTGATCTCTGGCGGGGGGAGAAGAGTGGCGAGCAGGTTTCTGCGCTCCCGACTTCTCCCTCAGATGCAGGTCCAGGGAGGTGACCAGTTTAATGACCTCGTCCAGGCCCAGGCCGGCGTTGCGACAGGCGAGTTCTGTCTGGAGCTCCGGGTTCAAGCCCTCCCTGAATGCGGTGAGGAGAGCCTCCTCATTCCATCCACTGTCTGCGGCAAGAATACGGAAGTTGATCGCATAGTCACACACTGTCCCCGTACCTTGTCGCAGATGCAGAAGCCGGTTACCGCTCTTTCGGCCCGTTCCGGATGGTCGAATATAGTATGAAGGCAGCGTAGTCCGTGGTGTTAATGCCACCTCCTCTCCAAACGACGGCTGCCCAATCCTGAGCCCGCCCCGATAGCCTCTGGATCACCGTCGAAATCCGCTGCATGTCCATGAGACCAGGATTCTCTGTAAAATAGAGATCACACGCTAATTTAAAGTTCCGACAACCGCTCGGATCTCCTGTATACCACTCTGGGAGAGATGCGTGATGTGTGATTCCTGACTTGGGGGTTACTGGCTGTGGAGCAGGTGCAGGAGGAGGAGCAGGGAGGACGCAACAGAAATCTCGAAAGGACTGTGGTTTAATACAAAAGGAAACATACAATAACAAACACAAACAAAACTAGGAAAGGTATAAACTCAGAGAATATACACAGACAAATCACCACAATGAACCAAAACCCCGACTTGGATGAACAAAAGAAAAAACAAACCAAAAACAAAACCAGGATGCAAAAACAGGAAGACAAAAGCGGCGAGGTTTGTGCTCTCCGGGCCAAAAATAAACAAAAACCAAAATCCTCAACCTCTTTCGCAAACTGGCGAGAGAAAACGTGGTACAGGGAATCCTGTGCTACGGCGCACAAAACCAGAGCCAGCTAAGGAGAAGCACAAACCTGCAAACAAAAGAAACAAGAAACATTAAACATAGAGAACTCGGGAAAACAGACCAAAAACTCACACACACGCAAGGGATAACAAATACAGACACAAAAGCATAGGGGTCAGGCTGGGCTTTAAATAATCAAAACAAATGAGAAACACGTGAAACTAATGATAACGGGACGTGGTACAAACGGAACATGCAGACTGGAAAGGGAGAAAGGTAGGAACGGGGGTGTATTGACATACGGGAAGAACTGAAAACAGAGATAGACATGAGACAAAAACAAAAGCAAAACAGGAACAGAATACCGTGGACATGACTAAACCGAACGAATAATAAAAGAAACTAATATTCAGGAGATGGGGAACGGAAAACACGGGAGAAGGGTGAGACGACGGTCACAACTGTTTTGCAATACCATGGGTGTGTCCGAAACCACGCACTATGGTCAGTGCACTGAAGCAGGCAGGTGAATTCCAGTTCTTTTTTTCGTTTATTTTAGCTCTTGCTCTCGCTCTCGCTGCCTTTTATGGCCTGAATTTGTGTAACACAGTACTGTGGACTACAGTGTATTACCTCACGTTATACAGTTGATCATTAAAAGCTCATGAGGCTTGCAAGGGAGTCCTTCAACTCGCTAATGGCTGTCCTGGGAACTGAGTGTGACGATGGTTGGGGCCCTGAGATCGACACCTTGGTGTTCCTTTTCTGGCTGGCCAGCGCCACCTCTTACCGTGTGGCTGCCAGGGCTTTCGATATGCCCCGGTCAACCGTTCACCAGGTAGTGCACAGGGCGAGTGCAAAGATTGCTGCTCTCCTCTACCAAGTGGTCCGCCATCCCACTGTGGAGGAACTCCCTCCCTCGGGGTCCCACTTCGCCCGTCTAGCTGGATCTGGTTGCCACATCTGAGTGAAGCCCCCTGCAGAGGATGCTGCCTGTTATTTTACCAGGAAGCTGTTTCACTCTGTCCAGCTGCAGGCCATCTGCGACAACACTGGAAGGTTTCTAGACGTATCTGTGGGATACTGTGGGTCAGTTCATGATGCCCGAGTCCTGCAGAACAGCCCCATTTATTATCAGCGGTCTTATCTCCCACCAGGTTACTGCATCCTTGGAGATGGTGGCTACCCCTGCTTGTCCCAGCCCATCTGCCTCATGACACCCTACAGGCAGCCTGTCCGCAACCACCTCCAAGCTCGATTCAACAGCTGCCTGTCGAAGGCAAGGTGTATTGTAGAGAGGGCATTTGGGGTCCTGAAGACCAGATGGAGGTCCATCTTCCTCAAGGCCCTGGAGGTGGATGTGAAGTACGTGCCAGAAGTCATCGTTTGCTGCACAGTGCTCCACAACATCTGCATGGGCAACAGGGACCTGCTGGAGCCAGATACTGATGTTGGGAGGGCAGTGGACCAACCAGAACCAGCACCAGCACCAGCACCTCCAGGAACTGTGTCTGGGGCCGATGAGAGACAGAGAATGGCAATGACCTGTTACACCCCAGATCACGACTACATTTAAATGTATCCCAGATCATTCCTACTTTTTAATATATTTTAAAATGCAAAAAATAAATAATTCGGTTAATTGGCAGATTTGTGTGTGTGTGTTTTGTTACATTTTTATCAAATTGTTGACAAATGTAAGTCAATTTGGATAAAAAGTTCTGCTAAATGCATACATTTAAATTATTTTAAGCAGATCTAACTAGTGTCTTCACTTAATTCAACACACTAGACCTGCAGCACAGAGCTGAATGAATAATCAATCCAGTAAATATGTCTGATGTAACTAAGATTCCTTTAAAAAAAAAACATCAAATTGAGTAAGTAAACAGAATAAAGATATACAATGCAAATGGATTTATATATTTAATGATTCTTTAATAAAATTATTCTTAAGACATTAACACTGAAAACACTGAACAAAAAACTATTTACACTGAACTATTTACACTATTTACAAAGTCTTTCCAGGATGGCCATTAACCGCTCCTCTCTTCCCGTTCCCTCATCTCCCTAAAAAACCTTTCTTCTCTTTCAACTGCCTCTCTATGCCGCCTCTCATC
Organism: Nannopetersius ansorgii; assembly: GCA_037974605.1. Lineage (NCBI taxonomy): Eukaryota > Metazoa > Chordata > Actinopteri > Characiformes > Alestidae > Nannopetersius > Nannopetersius ansorgii. The sequence goes on from JBBPDE010013403.1 coordinate 10,862, forward strand.
CCTCTCCATAAGCTCCTGATGCCATCTTTCCTCAAGTTCCACTGCCTCTCTTCTCTCTCTCTCCCTACTCTCACCTCTCCTCTGCTGCTCCCTCTCCATGGCCTCCTGATGCTGCCTGTCACTCTCCTGCAGAGCGTTGAACAGTTCCTCCGCCCTGTCTACCCGCCGTCTTTTTGGGGTTGACAGGGTGGAGGTAGTGCTCCTCTCCACAGGAGAGGGTGGAGTCACTGCCACCTCCTGGCTGGATGAGGCAAAGAGGGCAGGCGGTGATACTGATGGCCTGCTCCCTATTGCCTCATCC
>JBBPDE010013447.1:0-24446 GCA_037974605.1 Nannopetersius ansorgii
TTGCGTATAAAGAGCCGTACGCATCTTTTAGGTCCTGTTTTGTGCGTACGCAACGGTTATAAATGAGACCCCAGAGCTTAATGCTATATTTAACAGTTAGGCTTAGCATATCTGTGCTGAATCAGAGTAAAAAATCCCATTTATTGCCAGCTTTAATGAATGTCTGCGGTACACTGGCCTGCTTGGACTTGAGTTGGGCAACATATTGTATGTTGTATAGACCCTCTGGGACGTCTGGTAAGCCCCCACCTCGTTTGGTAAGAAGACAGTCACCTGAGTATTAGGAGACAATAGCTCTCAGCATGGAGTTTGTCTGTGTGTTTGGGTGGAGTGAGTAGTCGTTAGGTGCTGATGCAGCGCAGGTGGAGCAGAGCCGCAGGATTGGGGTTGCTAGGTACCTAACGACATGTCCACCTGTGTTTAATTGTAATTGAGTGCACTTAAACCAGAGTGACTGTCCTGCTCAGGTGTGTGCGGTGGTTTGGCTGAGGAACCTAATCGGGCGTTGTAGCAGAATGTAGTGGGAAAGAATTTTTGGGTTCACATTTAAAATGTATCTATTTACTTTCTGATAATTTTTGGTCAGTACTGCTCATAGGTTGGCTTATTTACTGGGCTGGCTATAAAAGGAGGCAAGAGTAAAGACACCTACGTCATTGGGGTCCTACCTGGGGGGTATTCCAGAAGGCAGGTTATACTACATAACCAGGTAAGTTCTGCACTAACTTACCCTTGAACTTACCCGGTTATGTAGCATAACCTGCTTTCTGGAATACCCACCAGGGCATTTTTGTCATCAGTCCCTTTGTTTGTAGTGGCTTTTCCCTTCGGACCGGCTTGTGACGCGCTGTGTTTCAGTTGTGGAAAGTTTGACGTCCTTGGAGTGATTCTTTATGGTAGGTTCGTCATTATCGATCCCCACTGCGAGCCCGTCAGGGGATATTTTGACACCAGCTGACTATTTTTGTTTACAGCACTCTCGAGTGTGGACATACGCGTTGGGGTTGCATGTGACTGGCAGGTATGGCGCGTTATATATTCTACACCTAATATATATATACTGTGGTGACTGGTGGAGGAAGGCAACACACACACTCAGACGGAAGCAGAGAAGTTCTTTTTACCCCTTTTATTAGGCACCAAGCACAGCATCCAGCATGGCATCACCCCCACAGCTACGGGAGCAGCAGCATGCTGCCCCCGTGCTGGCTAGCTCTCTCTCTCCCTTGCTCCCTCTTCCAACTCCTACCCTAAACTGCTACTCCGACTGCTGCTAGGCACCGCCCCTCCCCCTTTATAGTCCCACAGAAAACCCGGGAGCTGCCACGGCGACGAAGCCCAGGTGCACTCGTCGCCCCTCCCGCACCCACGCGCTGATCACGCGTCCCCCACACCACCCCTGGCCCGAGCATGGACCCCCAACGAACCCACCATACCCCTTCCATTAACCCCTAAAGGCCCAGATCGCCACAATACATTGGACGTGTCCCTACTAAATGTGTTTTCTTCTCTGTTTAGTTATGACTGGTGCTCAGTGTTTAGCTCTGTGTGGCCACTCGTGCTTATTTTCCAGTTCATCGTGGTACTGGAAGCAAGTCATGAACCCGTGACACGGCTGCTGTTTTCCTTCATCTTGTCTCCAATTTGCCTCGGCCGTTTTGCCTGTTTTACAATAATTACGTTTCCTAGACAACTTTGTGTCCCTCGGTCATCATTGGGGGAAACTTTCAGCATCAAGCATCAGTGTGGAAGTCTTTGGAGCCACATGGTTGACCCGGCGAGCCGAGATCTGCCCTCAACCACACCAGCCCTTTTGGTTCTAAACTTTGGAACTGTGGTTTCAGGCTACGGATTTCGAGTTGAATGAACCCTTTTGAATTAATTATTGTGCACGTTTTTTTTTTTTTAGTCTCAAGCTTTGGGGAAGCGCATAGCTTCTCTGTTTTTTTGTGTTTCTCATCTTTCCTTTTCTTTGTGTTTTCTGCTTTAGTCGTTGAGTAGTAACTACTACTAAATCAGGCTGTTTACTCTGTAGTTGTGTTACCCATTTATTTTTGTGTTACAGGAGTGGGGCCTGCCAGCCCATAGTAGCGCCTGGTGGTGGTGTTTTGAGTCACTGGTTGCAGTGTGGGGATCCCTGTGGGTGAGCACGTGTGTAGGGCACTCCACCCTACTCACTGAATGTGGACCTGGTAGGATCTCATTTACTGTGTTTAATTTTCTTTTCTTGTTTTGAGGTCTACTTTATTTTTACGACTGACAGCCTGTTGTTTAACTCAACAATGCGAGCCTTGGCCTGTTTTTAATATTGCTCTTATGGTGATTTTTAAGTATTTTTGTGATTTGAAACACGTCTCCTGCTCCTTCTTAGGGTAGACGAACCTGTGTCTTTTAGATTAGTGAAAGTAATATTTCCTGGGGTGAAACTCCCTAGGTGGCGTTGTCAGAGATTCCTACTTAATCACTGTGCCATCAACTGGGGTAGTGACACATTTTACTAGCCAGTTTTTCACTTAAACTAGCATAGTTGTATAACCATATCACACTCTTCAATTACCCCCCCTGACTGCCCCGCCACAAGAACATGAGGAGAGGAATACCAATGAGTCGGGAAGTGTCAGAGTGACGAGTGGCACATACACTAAACTATCTGTATTCCCCCTTCTCTCTATCTGTATATGTGCAGGAGTGACACGGCAAGCCGCGGTCTCATACAGAATGAGGCTTCCTACACAGTGCCCATCTCAAGGTGGAGTGAGAGGCTCTCGAACTGTGTGTGAGCTATCCAGGTTTCCTCGGAGTGAAGGTCCTCCGTGGAATCCAAGGGCTAGCGTGTGACGTAGTAGTGTCGCGGAGTGAAGGTCCTCCACAGAAAAGAGACACTTCAACTTCTTCGTTTGTGTTTATTTTTCTTTTTTTCTTTTCAATTAATTTTGAAAACACTTTCTGGAAAAGTATGCTGCCTGCTCCTGTGTCCTTCCCCTCAGACGCCTTGACACCCTCCTATTTCATATGAACACTTTTGAGGTCCTTTATTGTGTTATACTATTTTTAAACCTTCTGCCTACTGTTTTGTGCATTTATATGTGAAGATTGCTCAACATTCTTTATTAGCTCAAACATTTTGCCTTACACTTAAAGACCAGGGTTGATAAAGTAATTGTAAAATGAGGGTCGTTTAATTGCCCTGGTAGAGCTTAGGGATTAAGTGAAAAAGTGAAAGTGACAATCTGGTCATACGTGAACACAACACACAGTACAAACCACACAAAGTACTACCTCTGCATTTAACCCATTTAACTGCATTGGGAATCAAACCTGTGACTTCCTTTATGATTGGCCGAATGCCCTAACCACTAGGCCATCAGCTGAATGGCAGGGTCATACACATCCTTTTTTTATTCTCTGTTTTATCTCTGGTGTAAGTTGGGGTCAGCAATGTCAGTATGTGTGTGTCTGTGTGATACTGTCTGCAAAGTAACAGAGCTGTGCAATTGTTCAGGTACTGAATGTTGTCACCAGGAACAGGAACTAAACTTAAACACAACATACATGTGCTCTCCGTCTCTCTTGCTCTCTCACACTCATGCACAATAAAGTGAAACAAACTGCAATATTCTGTGTGTTAATTGTACTTACGTATACATTGTGGGTACATCCAATTCTGCCCGCTACAGGTGGCAAAATGTTCTTTCTCAAACATGAATCCCTCAGAACATTTGTACTCCACACGATCTCCTTTACCATAGTAGTCTTTGAGCTTTTGAGGTTCCTTAATGTTGCTATTACTTAGGTCAGATGTAGGTTGTTCACATGCAGATGGTGACTCTAGCATGAAAAAGCATTTTGAATAATTTTACATAAATACTATAACATCAAACTAATAACTTACTTATCAAATTGATAAGTAGCATTGTCATCAGAAATTCACACCTCAGAAATTTTTACATACACTGAAAAATATAAATGCAACACTTTTCTTCATGAACTCAATGATCTTTATACAAGTCTCACACACAGCATTTTGATAAATGGCCTTTCCTAAATCCATGAAAAAAAGCTAAACTAGAAGAAAATAGTCATAGAAAATTCGAAAAATAAGACTAAAATGCTCAGATTTCAGAGTGACCTTTTATTGTGGGCAGTCTAAGGCACACCTGTGAAATATTCATGCTGTCTAATTAGCACCTAGTGAGCCACATCTGTGAGGTGGGATGGATTATCTCTGCAAAGGAGAAGTGCTCACTAACACAGATTTAGAAAGATTTGTGAACAATATTTGAGAGTAATGGGTCATATAGAAAATGTTCAGCTCGTGAAAAATGGGAGCAAAAACAAAAGTGTTGCGTTTATAGTTTTGTTCAGTGTAAATTTCCAAACAAATCCTGAGATGTCTTTAAGAAAAGTTTTTTATACTCACTGTTGCATGTAAAGTCTATTGTACCCCACTTTTTTCCTATGCAGTTTAATTCAGGATTTTTGGTGGCCACAAAATGTCCTCGACATTCATATTCCACTGTTGTTAAATGGCTCTCTACTTTGTGCGATTTGATAACTGCATGTTCAATTTGTGGAGGAGGACCACAACTGTTACCTATTTGGGATAAAACAACATGCAGTATTTATCCTCCTTTATCACTGAGTATTGTATCAGTCTTTCTGAAGCAAAAATAGAATTTCAATTAATAAAGTAGGTTTCTCAGGTTTTTATAAAAGTTAATATTCTACTTGAATAAGTAAAATAATAGAAATAAATCAAGGAGAAGTAATTCATGTAAGGCCTAAAATGTATTCAGAGGTCATATGCAAACAAGACTTACGTTCACATTCTACAGTTGACCATGTTCCATTCTGACATGTGACATATGGCATATGTGTGGCTGTTTTGTGGCTGTAGCCTGGATCACATTGAAAACGAACCTCTTCATTTTTATTGTAGGCTTTGTTCGGGTCAACTACTTTTCCATGTGGAATGTTGGGAAAACGCCCACACTGATCATTACCTGTAAACAGAGGAACAGATAGACCAGAGATGAACCAGAACCCTTTCCTAATGCAGTGCAGTGTTGTTTTGGGAAAAAAAAGACTCACGTATACACTGTGGCTTATAAGTCCAAGCACCCTGACGGCAGTCTGTTTCGACCCACCATGTGCCCTCAAACGTTTTGAAATGTTCGTCACATGCATAGTAAAAAATACTTTCATTCTTTCTCCACGTGAATCCGTTTTCCAATGTGAATAAACAGGGGTCCGGTACAGCTGGAACATAAAAACAAATAGGACAAAAGCAGATTACATGGATTCTGTTCAATCCCTGTTCAATTAATGCATCCATCTTTCTCTTACCACAAATTTTGTTCCAACTCCTGGACACCTCTGCTTCTGATTTAAAATATTTCAAAAAGCCAATCAATTGGAACAAAATTGTACTTTCTTGAATGTGATTCTCTGAGGGAGAGTTGGTTTGTAGCAAGTGAGACAGCTTGGTTTTGCAAGTGCGTGTGCATAGAACATTCCTACAGAAATGTATGTAGAACTGATTGTCTAAAATACTTGTTTATAAACCACTATTTTATTTTATTTTGCATTTAGCTGCTTCTGTTTGTACTTCTTTCACCTGGTCTGAGTTGATTGGCTGTAAATTGCTTGGTTGGTCCAGCAAATACTATATTTAGCCAGGCACTCTAACCACGCCTGGACTTGTATTCCTGTGTAGGAACTAAAAACTCAAATAAAAAACTCTACTGTAACATTTATTGTCAAATTGGTTGAGAATCAGGGTTTCTGTACTATGTTGTGTACTTTGGAGCCCAAGATATTTTACTGACACTACAATAAGCCGAAGTCATGGACTCGCGAGCTGGTTAGCCATAATGTGATGGATGGCACAGTTTTCTTTTCCTGTTGGTAACTTTCCAGTTTGTTTCCCAAATCATTTGTTTTATTAGTGAAAGATACTTTAAGTAAATTCATTTTTTATCTTTGCTTACTTTTCTTAAAAACACCAAGCAGTCACACAGAGAGAGAAAAGAAACACAGAGGTAAACACAGAGTGCAGGTAAACACGGAATTCGGACTAATAGTAAACTGTCCGGATTCTTAGCAGCTGGAAAAAGCTTTCCTTGTGGATTATTCGAAGTGGAAAGATGTGGGTTGTTGCTAAAGGACTAATTTCTTCCTATTTGTTAGAGTGCTGACATTGCAGGTTGTTTCCTTTGAAAATTCTGGAGCTTCTACATGTCATACTTTGACTTTTTTACTCATATTTGAACTGTTTCTGATGCTTGCTGGACATTCAGACTATCACAGGTTGGGTGCTTTGGGGTAATGTTTCATGTTTATAAATGGTTTTGCTGTTAATGTAACCTGTGTATGAACTAAAATGGAAAACTTGCGTGTGTCCATAGAGACCTTATTGAGTGATTAACTGACTGCTTTATTATACAAGTGATTGTCAAGTATCCCTGGAGAAGGTCCAATAGTTATTTCAGCACCATTTAAGGCTCCATCGCTGTCTCCATGTGAACACAAGGAACCGATGGTAGACAATTGTTTAGCAAAATTCATAAGTAAGGTAATGTAGTGGGGCAGCTGGTGGCCTAGCGGTTAGGGAATTGCCCTGTGATCAGAAGGTTGTTTGAATCCCAGCACTGCTAGAGTCATCGCTGAGGTGCCCCTGAGCAAGGTAGGGTCCACACACACTGGTCACACTGTGTGCTATGCTGTGCAGTAGTGGGTTCACACGCGAATTTAAGGGGCCACTTTATTTTAAATGAATTTAAATTATTAGAAGAACATCCCACATTTGATAGATCCACATTTGGCTCTACACTGATTCCCTACATGACTCTCTGGCATCTGACTGGCTGAAATCCATCGGAGTGAATGAGAACTTTGACATAAATGTTGTAATATTGCAAATCTGCCGGGGAAATGCACACTTTTGTTTTGCACAATTACACGAGCTGACCATGATTATTGCACTTGGGGTCATCAATGGCAGGATCAAACAACACTTGCTCTACATACTTGGAGAAACTAGTTCTGTGTTAGCAGTGGAAAAGGCCGGCTACTGAATGATGTAATCACGAAAAGGCAGTGAATACTACAGTAAATATGTGAAATATCCTAACACTGAGAATCTCAATATTCAGATGGAAATGTACTTACGTATACACCGTGGGTAAACCCAATCCTGCTCACCACAGCGGGCGAAATCATCTTTCTCAAACATGAATCCCTTAAAACATTTGTACTGCACAATGTTTCCTGTCCTGTAGAAGTCTTTGAGCGTTTGAGGCTCCTTAATGGCACCATTGTTCATCTCCATTTTAGGTGGTGGACATGTGGATGCTTGCACTAAAATGATAAGAAAACCAATACATCAGATCATATCAAACTAACTGAGTAGCTGTTTGTGTGGAGTTAAGTAGGATCTAATTTTTTCATAAATATAAAACCAGGTTCTGGGATATCTGTTGTTCACCACTTAATGTTTTGGTGTGTGTGTGTGTATAAATATATACTGTTTAAAAAAATAAGGGGAACACCTGAACAACACAATGTAACTTCAAGTCAATCACACACCTGTGAACTCAAACTGTCCACTTAGGAGGCAACACTGATTTACAGTCTACACTCTCTCAGTCACAACCAGTGTTGCCTCCTAAGTGGACAGTTTGATTTCACAGACGTGTTACTGACTTGAAGTTACGTTGTGTTGTTCAGGTGTTCCCTTGATTTTTTTGAGCAGTATACATACATACATATGTATATATATACATATAAGTCGACTAGTCGTGTTTCCCTCTCTCTGTTCACGCGCGTGTGTACACAATGCAGTCTCTGCCTCTATTGGCTTATGCTGACACGTGTTTCTTGGTTTGACCAATTATTATAGTCCCTTCATAAAAAGGGTGGTACAGTTGGCGCGAGTGGAATATAAACACGAGACCAGAACAAAACCAGAGACATGCAGCAGAGAAGACAGACACACATCACATGTGTGGAAATACTTCACTCTAGACACACAAACAGCATGGAGACCTGCACAACCTGCAAGTCGGTGTTAAAATACGGTAACAGTACCGGCGTTTCTACATGGCATCTGAAAAGCCGTCCGTCCATCCAGTTTAAGCCGTTCTGCCGCAGTTTAAACTGTTCTTCTAGAAGTTTTAGATCTAATAATACTGGAGAATACAAATGACCCTCAGAAGATATGACGGGTTTTATTGACTATGCTCAAAAATGTCCTTACACAACTTTAGACATTAGTTCACAACATTTCCAGTCTAACTGGAATGACTGCAGACCAGGGTGGTTTCCTCATTTGAGTCCTACAATGAACTAGTTTTTCAACTGGGGGATTACACACTGTGGGTTACACACATTAGGTCATTATGTTGGATTATTTTTTAACCCTGACTGATGAATTCCTTTGCTTGAGAGAAAGATCAGTGGAATCTGAAACAGACGTGACAGACCAGGGTGAGCATGACATGTACCAATAGTAAAATAAGAGCGCATACTTTTCTGTATTATTGCTGGACGTTTCTGTATCTGCTTTATTTTGAAATAGAGGATGGATAAAATGAGGTTATAAAGTTGTAAGTTGTTTGAATAAGACCGGCAGTTATGCACTAATTTCAAGCTCTGATCTTTGTGTTCATTCTTAAATTCCTTTTAAATTTTCTCTAGACAATAGTCTTGACAGACACTTACCATGTCCCTGTTAAACTCTTAACACAGATTAACTCAACATCGATAATAACATCTATGGTATCTTTAAACAGTGACAGTGATGTCATTCAAAGTACTGAGTGGTAAAATCGGTGTTATTTAAAAAAGTCTTTGCTCGTGTTTGATCTGAATATTTTGTTAGTTGAAATGATGAAATTAATACTTGCATTTGCAGTGAGGTTGGTAATTCCATTTTCCCTCCTGAGTACAGGTGATGGATGATCTGTCAGGTTCATATCCAGGAAGACATCGGACCTCAAATTTTTGATTTTTTTTGTAAGTTTGTTGTGACCACTCCGGCATCTGTGCATTATCAATTTTTGGTGCAGGGCAAGAAATCTCTGAATAACAGACAAGACTTACTTCATACTTGTCAGCTTTGAAATAATCAAGCTAATACCCCACATGGTTTCCAGAATACCGACTTACCAATGCACAGGGGTGTTGGAGACCACCCGCTCCTCGTACATGTGGCTCTACTGGCTGCTGCCTTATAATCCCAATCACAAAAGTATGATATTTCTACCCCAACTCTTCTGTCCCGACCAAAGTAGTAAACAGGGCTGTACACATGCTGGTCTTGGGGAATGTCACAGGCCATTTCTGAAACGAAAAAAAAAAGTTTTTTATAATTACTGTGTTTTATAAGCAAATATCATTTTTATTTGAGATATTTTTGCAGGTTTTACCCTCACACACAGGTGAGTGTTCCCAACGACCATCTTCTAGGCATTTAATCGTTCGTGATGTCTCTTTCGTCCACAGCCAGTATCTTTCTGAGCAGGTAATCTTTACATTTTCTCCAACCTTGAAAACATTCTTCCCTTCTGGGCTTGTGTTCAGAGTTCCAACAGTGATTGGTCCCAGAATACAAGTGATTTCTGTTGGAGGCAAAATTAGACAGAACTAGTAGCAGTTTATCTTCTAATAAAGGTAAATAACAGTAAAATTAATGTAATTAATTATGAACTTTCTTCATGTGATTTAGAATAAAAATTCTACTAATAAAAGCAGATATCTATAAATAAAAGTAAAGATCTTCAAATTAAGCAGATTTTATATTTCATGATTTTATTTCAAGATGTCATAGGCCAATTTTCAGTTAAAGACACCTTTCTTTTATGACTTGCTTACATTTTTAAAATATTTTATTTGAACATACCAACTGCTATATTATACTAATGTCTTCTTAAATATTGTTTTCCTTGTGTTTTTACGTTGACTGCTGTTCTTTATTATTCCTTCTGGTCCAAAAAGTCTTCTGGACCACTGTGGGTAATGTTTAATCTTTGATAGATTGTAAGGTATTGGAGAAATTAAATGGAATGATTTTACCTTCACATTCTGGTGTTATACTCCAGCCACTTCTAAGGCATCTCGGGGTCCCATGCCTGGACCTGTATTTTTCATCACATGTGTATCTTAACTCATCATTCTCTCTGTATTCCATCTGAGGGTTAGTAATGGTCCCATGTGCTATTTCAGTCCGCTTGCATCTTATTTCTTGAAGAAATAATAGGAATGTAATTTCACACCAATGCTGAAATGTATTGTCTCACTAGCACATACTGAGCAAGAAAATGAAATGGAGAAGGAAAAGCTGAGAATTTTACAGACGTTTTGGAAAACATTTTGTTTGTGAAACCTTTGAACTAAAGCACAATAACGGAAATGTACTGAAATAGCAGAATGTTGCTGTTCAACAGCAACTGACAATTGTGATAATAATTGCAGTCCAAGACAATAATGCTTCTAGAGAGCAAGATCTGGGCACCAACCTGTGCATTTTGGAACTGGTGCACTCCAAGTCCCTTTCTCAGTGCAATGTATGTCTTCTGCTCCTTCCAGCATCAAATCACGAGAGGCACACTCAAAGTGGACAACATCATCAAAGCTTGCTTCCTCAGTGTTGCCAGTTGCAATCAGTTCATCTGAAGTTTTAATTGTTGGGCACTTAACCACTGAAAAACAAATGAAATACTTTGAAAATGACTTCAGGGACCACTCTCTCCTAGGCTGCATTTCTCCACTCTGTTTTAAAGGATTGAGAAAAAGAATGTGTGTATCTAGACCAGTGGTAGGCATTCAGAATCAAAAACTACAAAATTACCCACAGAATAGGAGGTCAGAAGGACACAAATAAACCATCTGATAATGCCACAACAGCAAGAATAATGGTTTAAACAAGAACATGGAACTGTCTGTCTTAAACTGGCATGGATCAAGAAACATTTGGCTGATGCTTAAATAATGAGTGTATGTCTTGAATATAACATAGATAGAGACATAAAAACATGGGTAAACAGATCTTAACCCTGGAGCAGTTTAGATTTTTAAACTGACTTGCACAAAAGATTGAGTAGGAACATCCTTTTTCATAAACATGATCAATAAAAATATCAAAAAGAAGGTACAGCTTTACTGGCTTATATGTTTTAATTAGTTAATTAGAAATGCAGCAGTCAACAAAAATTGAAAGATGCTTAAGAAAAATGACTGAAGCAGATAGTAGGTTTTCCTTTACCTTCACAGACAGGCACAGCATTATCCCACCCTTGGCTACGGCAGTTCCGAATTTTTACTCTGCTGGCCATCAAATATCTTGGAACACAAGATGTTTGGATATTGTAACGCAAGGCAAGTTTATTTGTATAGCACATTATACACAGAGGTCATTCAGTGTGCTTTAAAGAGATAAAATAAGTGCTAAAAAAGCATAAAAAGGAAAGTATTCAATAAAAGTAACTATTGATTGATGTAATTCTGCAATGTTTCTTTTTATTTATTTAGTCTTTATTTGTTTTGCCTTACCTGTTTGAGAACATAATCTTATTTACAAACCTGACCTGACCAAGACGCTGTAGAAAGCAATATAAACATCCCTTGTGAAAAAATATTATGCTATTAATATACTTAAGTACACCCTATTTAGAGTAAACGTTTTGACCCAGCTTTAAATATACTTAATATACTAAAGCTGTGATAATGATATTGATTTAATACACTGAAAATATTTTTTTTTTTTGACCCAACTTATTTCATACTACAGTATACTTTAAATAGATTCAATGGAATGTATTTTTAAACACACATTAAGATGCTGAAAATATACTGGCAATATACTATAACATGAGGCAAGCACAATTTATTGCATGTTTTATGATTATTTCTCTTGTTTAACAAAACCAGGTGAAATAAGTACCGTAACAGTACTTGACAATATTGACTGCACTGTCTGTATCCAGTGTAGAGTTTAGGCTTTTCCCATGTTTTGCCTTTAGTAACTCTTGCGTTTGGGCAAGCGGTCTTACAGCCTTTCACAATGTGCTGCATCAGCGCTGTTCCATTCATGTCTGATTGCTTCCCACAACTAAGTGCTGTTAAATTATCTGCCATGAAGTGTGGCCTTGATGTGTGCCAATGTGGAATTTATCTGGACACAAATTTTATTTTAGACACTGCCTTCTCTCATCAGCAATTTTATACTAAAATGTGTGCTAGATATATACAATATTAGATGTTTGCTTCCTGCTTGTTGCTTTTGTAGTTGTGCAGATAAAAGGAATGTATAGAAACCATGATACACCCTGTTTGCCTCATGTTTTTACCCAGCAGTAGAAATGAGTGTGAATATGAATTATAAATGCTAACATTCTTAAATTATATTTTATACATTTAAAAAGTGCTATTTTTGTTTTCCCAAATATTGCTTAGCAACTTTGAACAATTAAATAAATATAATTAAAGCATACATAACTTTATGAACTTATTTGAAGTATTTTAATGTATTTTATTTTAAAAGCAAAAATATCTGTATAGGTATTACACAAAATAAACTACCATGTTTTAAGTATACTGCAGAAAGCTACATATGGCATCTCTGAAGTATATTTCAAGTGTACTTCAAGAAGTAAGTAAAAAGATAGAATATTTTATGTATGTGCCTTATACTTTTAGTATACTAGAAATAAATTCAAGTATACTATTTTTTCACAAGGGATACTACACAGCTGTACAAAGACATAACTACATCAACAACAGACAATTATATTAAAAGAGAATAGAAAGCAAGAGAAAGAAGAATGAAATGCTTAAGTGTGTGTGTGTGTTTAGGAATGTCACAGGAACAAACGTCCAAAAGTAGTAGCTGTAGGGGGGGTTCTGAACTTGATAAAGTTACTTGTTTCATGATTTTTGTGTTAGATGTAAAGAAGGGATGACATATAGAGAGGTGTCTTGCCCAGTATTGTCTTATTTATAAAGAGAAGCTAGTGACGGAACTGCTGGTTGTGAAGGGATGGCCAGCCCACCAGTTTATATAGATCACAGTGATGAATGTGAAATGGTGCATTAGTGGCAAAGCAGATGGCTGAATGAAATAATGTGTCACGTTTTAAGAACTGTATTTGGCATTCTATAGACTATGTTGCCATAGTTCAGAATTGACAACACTGTGATTTTAACAATTGCCCATTTGGTAGCATGAGTAAAGAAAGCTTTATTGCAGAACAGAAAGGCTAGTCTGGCTTTAACTTGGGCTTGAAGGTTATTAATGTGTGTAGTGAATGACAGAGATGAATCCAACCAGATGCCTAGATATTTAAATGTTTTGACATATTCCCGGGCAATGCCGTTTATGCAGATAATTGTGGGTGGGGCTGAAGCAACTGATTTTTGATTTTGTCTTACCAGTGTTAAGACGGAGGTGAAGATTGTCAAAGAACTGCTCTATAGAGGTGAGGCTGAGTTGAAGATTGGAAGCCGCAGAATGAAAAGAGGGTCCACTTGCATACAGAATTGTGTCATCTGGGTAAAGGTGAACCTGGGAGGTGCCAGCAGCTTTGATAATATTGTGGTGACCTTGGGTTTTGTTTATTAAGTTACTTGCTTAAAATGTTAAATTGTTTGTTGTTCTGTTCCCTTTGTGCTTTTATTATCTGTGTTGAAATTGGGGGTTAGATAGAGTATGGGAGGGGCGTGGGTGAGTGAGTGTTTGTGCGCGTGCGCGTGGTTGGGAGAGTATGAGAGAGAGCGAGAGAAAGAGGTTTATTGAGTTTTAGTGGCGTGAGTTGTGGCCAAAACAACAACTCTACTGTTTAAGGATAATTTAAATAAAGAAACTGCTTGAGTTCAGTCAGTCCGGTGTCTGTTTTTCTGGTCACTACAATATCATTGACGTAGATGGAAAAATAGGTTGGGCCCAGGATGGACCCTTTAGGCACACCTTTAGTTGATCTGAGATTATTTTTTCAGCCTTCAATTGCTGGACTCTGTTAATGAGAGAACTGGCAAACTACAGCTGGAGGTGGACAGACCAATGCTGGAGAGCCTCTGTAAATAGTTTCTATGGTCAACAAAGTCAAAGGCCTTGGCGAGGTGAGTGTAGCAATATAGACCTGCTTTTTGTCTAACACAGTAATTATATCATCAAGGACCTTTATGGTGGCTTTCATACACCCATGATCTGTCCAAAAACCACATTGCATGTCAAACAGTGTATGATGTTTAAATTAACATTTAAATGAAGAATTAATATGACTACGGACGCAAACAAAGAAGCATGAAGAATGCAGTAATGAAATCTCTTTTGCCATAATATGCTTACACTGAGTACGAATGAACTTGTATTTAACAAGTCCTCACCACGCATTATATTGTGGGATTTCTGTCTGTTTAAACCTGCAAGTCAAAAACATGTGGCTCCTAATACTATATAACCCCAATGCATGTATATAAACAGCAGCATTTAAGTCCAATAATATAGGATACCTAATATAGGATCCAAACATTTAAGGCCAGGATTCTACTGATCTTTTAAAATACTCCCAAAGTTAAATGGTTGTAACACAGTCATTCAGTGTAGCATAAAATATTCCATTCTAGAGAATTATAATAATTATTCAGGTGTATTTAATCATTCACCTTAAATGAATCTTGGCATTTATGTATTTATGATGCCATGGGCGCCTGGACCATTACAACAGGGGGACCATGTCTCCCCCCACTTTTCAAAATCATTCGTAGAGCTCTGTGCGCATCATCCAGACCCCCCACCAAAACCCCACCAGAGAACAGCCAAGACCTCTGCACACAACACCACCAAGTTCTTTCTCTGCATTTAGCCCATTCACCAAGTGAAGCAGTGGGGTGCTACCTAAGAGGAGGCATCTGAGGGTACCTTGCTCTAACAGCATTTAGCAGATACTTTTATCCAAAGCGACTTTCATTCCCTAACTACAGGGGCCAGTCTACCTGGAGTAACTTAGGGTTGCAGTCCAGTCAAGCAAGGGGAGTGCGAGACAAGGAGGTTGTCTTTTAGGACAGTGAGGTTTGTGAACTGTTGGAGTGATTCAAATGTTGATAGAAGCTGAGACAGAGGCCCAAAAGATAGAACCCATAACCAGTTAGAGAGACAACACAGAGAATACAAATATAAGGGAAAACAATAAGTGCAGGTTAGCTATCGGAAGTGCAAATGATGGACAGAGTGCTAGGGAATAGGGGGTAGACCTACCAATCAACTGACACCCTAATCTACTCCAGGTTCACTGAGACCAGGTGAAAGCAGTTCTGTCCAGAAACAACAGGCCAGGCAAACTCAACAACAAGGTAACTACCTCCGCGGCATGATAGAAGTTAAGAAAATATTGAAACCCTTGCATTAGCATTCTAGCTCATGGTCACTTGGGCTGCGTTCACATTACGAGCCTCATTGCTTTGTTTCAATTTTTCGCTCATAACCAGTTTTCCTAAATTGCTGCTCCACACTTGTATAATTCACTCACACAGTATGAATGACTGTGCTCTGACATAACCTGCATTTGTAAATCCAAGTCAATTGCATCAAATGAATGTACTAGTTGTTTCATGAACGTCAAATTAATTCTGAATCCCAAATGGCTCTCTAGTGTGCTCTGTAAGTCATGAAAGTATGGAAACTACACCCAAATAGTGCACAGGCCTTTGTCATGTGCTATGTAGGGAGTAGAAGGCAGCCATTTGAGATTCAGCCTATTTAAGTAGATTATATAAACAGCAGCAAAAGCCATCTCAAAGATGACTTGTTCTAAACAGCTGATCTTTAGTGCGAGATGAATACTGGAGCAAGTGCAGTACAAAAAAACGCACAGCATTTCAAATTTCAAAATGGCCAGGAATCTGATTTAGGAGCACATGTGAAAGTGGTTGAACCCCAATTTGAAAAGATTAAATTTGTTTGAAAACCTGTGATCTTGGCCAGAAAAAATCTGATTCTGAAAAATATCTAAAAGTAGCCTAATTGAGTAAAATCTGATTCAGCCATGGTACAGCAGTAGATGGGGAACTTCTGACCCATGTCAAAGACAATTGTGTTATCCAATATGAGGTTTTGAGTATTAAAGAGGGCAGCTGGTAGCCTAGTGGTTAAGGCATTCGCCCTGCGACCAGAAAGTCTGGGTTCGATTCCCGAGACCACTAGGCACAGCTGAGGTACCCTGAGCAAGGTACCGTCCCCACGCACTGCTCCCCGGGCGCTGTGTTCCTGGCTGCCCCCTGCTTCACTTGGTGAATGGGTTAAATGCAGAGGTTGAATTTCATGCTGTTCACGTATGACAAATAGTCACCTTCAATTCTAAAGCCCCTCCTAGTAATGCCCATCTCTTCACTAATGGGTCAACAACCCTTTTGGGTGTCTAGCACTGGACTTATTATTTAGTGAGTCACAGAGTTTCTTCTAATACTTCGTGCCATGATGCACAAACACAAAGATAAAAAGTTAGGAATAAACAGCAGTATTTTTGCTGTATAAAAATCCTCTCAATTTTTAACTGTTCTCTCAGTCACCCTCGCTCCCTGGGCCTGGCTCCAGCAGCAGCTATCTAGGAACTAAGGTGAGCTTGAAATCAAAGTTCCAGTGCTGCCAGAAAACTGTGAGCCAATAGTCTTATTGATTAAAGGCTCACATGCAGACATTCAAAAACCACAAACACATCATGCAACAATCAAATAATGGTAGATGATATAGCAAAATTAAAGAGGCTCAGAGCTATAATTAGCAATCAGGCTAATAGCATTAGTCATGCAGTAATGATGGACTATGTTCTGAAGACACAGTGTATGTTCCAGAGACATAATGAATACTGAGGCCCATTTTCTTCATAAAGAAGGAAAGAGATAATGATACAAAGGGAAAAAAGGGGGAGGGGCAAGCTTAATGCACAACACAGTCTCTTACCCCGGCCTACAAGTGTATTCCACTTTAGCACCGAACACAAACTCTGTGGATGAGATGAGTTTAAAATCTCCATTTGGTGTGTCCCCTGGGTGACCACATGGCCTTTCTGTGGAAAGAAATTTCATTCATTTCGTACACTATAAAGCTTCTAGTGTGAGTAGAATTATCCAAACTGATTGTCATAGGTGTCCCCTGACAAAGTTATGCTTACTTTTGCACTCTCTCCCTCCTCCTTTTCTCCATATGCCATTTTCACAAACAACTTTAAAGAATCCAACATAGCCTGCAGCACAGGACACCTTCACTTCTTTTGTATGGTTGTATGTTTCAGCAAGACCACTTTTTTGAATATTTTCATAAGTTAAATCATTTTTGGAGCAAGCTGAAAAACATAAATGAAGATTTTGTTGCAACAGAAAATATTAACATTTTATGAAAAAGTCTATCAGGCCGATTATTTTAATGCTGCATAAATTGCCTCAAATAAATCTCAGAAATCTCAAATAAATTCAAAATAATTGGCTTATAAACAATGTTATTATAAATAATGTTCACACTGATATGGAATTTGTATAATTTCATAAGAAAATGACAACAAAAGGAGAACTACCCTACCTTGTTCTGAGGCAAAGGAGCGCACCAAAAGGGCAACAATGAAACTTTTGATAAGCACTTGCATTTTAAATGTCCGCTCTCTGCACAGATGCAGTGAGGTTCCTGAGGTCTTCTTTTTGATATATTAACTGCGCAGACCACAGTAGATCAATATGAGTCCTTAGTTAATCATTTATCAGAGCAGCCCTTTGGCACACACTTGGTGTATCTCTCCAAAACCCAGATTTTTACTTCAGTAGCACAGCATGATATCTGGAAGAACAAGCTAATAAGTGAAGCAACACCCACCGGGCTGTCAGTTTTGAGAATCAAAATGTAATGAGTCATGTCTGTGGATGCAAGACAGATATGTGAGGGGCAAAGAGCAACTTTCAAAGGAAAACAAAATGTTAGTTCAAACACATGCAACGCATCCTAATAAAATCAAAACCATTAGGTGTGTTCATTCTCACCAGTTTTATAAATGGAACAATGACATTCTTTAAATGGAAGGTAGACTTAAATTCAATCATCCATGCTCTGTGGCATAAGATAAGATAGATAAGATGAGATATGCTCTGTGGCATGTATTAAAATGCTGAGTAGGGATCTTATAAGGATCAAGCAGTTACAGAAAATAAGTGAATGAATCCAACCCAAGCTAACACACAGAACCATGACCCGAGTCTGAATCTCTTGATAATGTTCTGTCTAAAGTAGGCCTGTTTTTGAGTCAGGTCTGAAACTGACCCAAATAAACTTTCAGTAACTAGTTGTCCATAAATGATGTGACACAACAGCTAATGTTAGCTAGCTCTGCCCCCATTACCCTGCACGTTACTTTTGGAAAACTGTCAACACTTGATGGAGATAAGCTCAGGAAACAGAAACAACAGAACATAAAGTTTATGCTAGCAATGCAGGTACAAAGGAGGGCATTAACGACTAATCCGTCAGCAAAGTCAAAGTCATGTTGACTAGTTGTTTGATGACATTATCACACATCAGCGGGGGAACACGGGTGTACAACATTGAGCAACTTTTAATAAAAGTTCTCTGTAACATTAACAGTCACCATGACAATTAAACAAAACAAAGGCTAATACTTTTTCTGGTACATTTTAAGTGTACAACTGAGAGCTACCATGTTAGCTAGCGGATGCCTTTTCATATGCCGTCTCTCATCTTGTTGTGGTCTTGTGTTTAGATTCTCCTCAAATCAACGTTACGGGCCTTTTTATCAAGGGACTATAATAATTGGATTGCGTGTCAGTGTTAGCCAATCAGAGGCAGAGATTGCATTGTGTACGCAAGTGCGTGCACAGAGAGAGAAAAAAACACACAACTTCGTGCCTCTGAAGATTTTTTTTTTTTTAATGCCCTAGTACAAAGTCGGCATTCTGAAAACAAAGCAATGGTTTTAGAAGGGCAGCTGATGATCTTTTATTAGGGAGATGCCCCTGTGATCAGAAGATTGTGGGTTTGGATCCAAGGACTGTTAGTGGCACCACTGAGGTACCCTTGAGCAAAGTACCATTCTTACACACGGCTCCCCGGGCACTGTGTTCCTGGCTGCCCACTGCTTCACTTGGTGAATGGGTTCAATTCAGAGAACAATTTAACATTATTTCCACAGTGTGCTGTGCTATGTTCACATTGGTCACTTTACACTTACACTAAAAATTTAGGTGTGTAGTTGTTTTAAACTGAAATAAAAACATGTCAAGGATCGAAAGAGGGAATTTACCCAACTAGTTAAATACTTTTGTATGTAAACATTTAAAAATGAAATTATTATGGACAGATAATGCAGTCCATTTCACAGTTTAGTAATGCTTTCGACACACTACAGCAATAGGAATTCTTGTGAAAGATTCTCAATGCTACATGGCTTCATGTCTATAAGATGATTCAGCTGAATGAGTTTTCAATTCTGCTCTCTGACTGACTACATTCATTTTCCCTCCTACTCTGTAGATTGGCTAGATTCATTTTCCCTTCTGTGCTTTAGCTAGTTAACTGAATTATCAGTCCCACAATTTGATTGGCTGGTTGAATTGCAGTGCAGTGTTCTGATTGGTTTGTTGAGCTTGCCTTCTTGGATTCTATCGCTCTTGGCTATGGTTTGATTGGTTAGTTGAATTTTCTCTCATCCCATCTGGTTATATAGTATCCCTTCTGTGATCTGATTACTAGCTAAATTTCATTTGAAACATTAAGGTCGTTGCCACTGTGTGTGTAAATAAAAACAGAAAGCTGATTTTATTTGTACCTTATAATGAACTTTAACCATGTCATGTTGTTGCAAATACAGTGTGCTTGAGTACAGAGCCAAAACCAAAAAAATGGTTGCAGTCCAACTACTTCCAGACTGTACTGCATAACTAAATAACAATTCATGTGTCTTTGATGATCAAAATACTTTTACCAGTTACTATTTGCGGTGGCTACTGACCGTTCCCAACTAGTTAACTGGAAACTGACCTGAAATCTTTGTGGTATGAAAAATATGTGGAGGTAACTGAATGATATTTGAGAAGCAGTGCAGAATTGATTGGGACATATTTGTTTCAAAATATTGACAACCTTTTTTTGTAGCTTTCAGTGGTCAATGCCCTTTTTTTGCACAGCTAAATAATTGCTGAGATCCAGTAAATATCCCCATGTCATTTACGGAAAGCTTTGTTTATTTAGTGACTGATAAGCAGAGGTTTAGCACAAGTCTGGAAAAAAAAATCGTTTGGGTGAATGTGGAAAACTCTTAACTATGGCTACTCATGGCTATATTCAGATCTACACATTAAATGGAGCTCTTTAAAAATGTTCTCACAAAGGAGCAGAATGAGGTAAATCGCAAAGGGATGCAAACAACAACACAATCTATAAGAGGTAAATGCTCTTAGTAAGCTATGTGTGGGAAGTGTGGAAACACATTGTGAGTTTGCCAGTAAACAGGACAGACAGTGAGTCTGTTCAGCACAAAGTTCACAAAGAATCTGATGTTTAGACAAGTCCACAACTAGGGTCATGCTCCTAACTTGGTCTTGTTTTATGGCAAGTTATTTGAACTCTGATATTAAATCTAAAGAAGTAAAAATGTTAGATCTAGTAAAACACAAAATGGCACATTCAAAAATGTAGTTAGCAATAGAAAGAACTAGTACTTTATTGATTTACCATAATGAGTGATTGTTTATGATAATAAAACTAAATTCATCTGTGGCCATCGCTGTGTGCCCTAATGCATCATTAATTCTAAAAATATCACATTCAAATATTTTAAAATATCAGACTCCTTTTTTAACTTCTAAAGAACATTTTAAAAGTGCATATTCTAACATGAGGCCACACTGTGGCAAAGTGGGTAGCACTGTTGCCTCACCCATCTAGGGTTATAGGTTTGAAATTGGGTCCTGGTCGTCTGTGGGTGGAATCTGCATGTTCTCTGTGTGGTGGTGTGGGTTTCCTCTGGGGTCTCCATCTCTGGTTTCTCCCACAGTCCCACAAAGACATGCACATCAGGTGAATTGGTAGCCCTGAGGTACCTTTGAGCAAGCGCCTGTCCCCACACAGTGCTGCCAGGGTGTTCCTGGCTGCCCACTGCTTCACTTGGTGAATGGGTTAAATACAGAGACAAATTTCATGCTTTTCACACTGTGTACTGTGGTGTGTTCACATATGGCGCATGTACACGTCATGCTTACTTTGTGATAAAATGGCTGAGTGTATCATTCAGGTTAGCCACAAGAGGACAGCAATGACCAAGAAATATTGTATGTTCAGATACTTGCCAGTTTTATCCTCATCACTATCATAATTCTTCTTCTTCTTCTTCTTCTTCTTCTTCTTCTTCTTCTTCTTCTTCTTCTTCTTCTTCTTCTTCTTACTATTATTATTATCCTGCATTTTTTTCTAACAAAAAATATTTGTCAATTTCCAAGGTTATGTACATTTTCCTGAACATTAATATACTAATATAACTTATATACAAGATATAGTCAGTGCAACTGTGTTTTATTGTTTTTTTATAGAAAAGGTTATACATTTAAAAGCATCAGTAATTAGAAATAGTTTGACATAAACTTTACATTCCGTTATCACTGCTATCACAATGTATGGAAAAACTGCTAAAATGTATTAAATTAGTGACTTAAGTCTGTCTAGCCCTAATATACAGTCTGAAACAATGAACTTCACACCTTCACTTTGCATCTTAGTGAACCGACACCACCCAAGCAGAAAAAAAGTGCATGCAAACACTAAATATGTGAGACAGCAACACCAAGAATGATGGCTCCATTAGACTGTGGTGGCTGAGCTTTGACCCAGCAGTCATCTGGATTTAGCCCCATTTGTGACTGGGGCAGTCACTCACAACTCTCCTGTCATAAAGAGAAGAGGTAATAAGGACTGGGTGGTTGAGTAATGATGTGCTTTATATGTGGTTGAGGGTAGTAGAGGGGAAAGTACCACAGAAAGAAGGCAAGAAGGCAATGGAAAAAATATTCATGAGTCGTGCTAAAGGGCTTTTTAAACCTGTGCGTAAAACGTGACCACATTCATCAGCTGTTAATGAACAGCAGAAGAGAGACAAATGCAGAAAGCTTGATGCACCCTCTATTTGTGTGGATAAACAAAAAACCTTGTCCTAGCTCTTGGCTTCGGGCCATCTCTCTGTCATACTGACAGTCAAGTGTTCGCCACATTTGTAGTTTCGGAAGTGTGCAATTAAACGTCAGAATTCTAACTATTATTATTCCCATATCTCAGGGTAGAGAAGACTGCTTTTTATGAGATGAATAAGATTCCCTGTTGGGAAATTCTGGCCACATTCAATTGTGCTGGAACCTACAGTATATCAGGGTACACTTTAAAAAATAAAGTTTCGTAAATGGTTCTTGGCTTGGAAGCACTTCTGTAAGAAATATCGAAGCTTTGCACTAAATGATTGCAATGTGATTGAAATCCCATTTTCAAAAATGATTCTTTGAAACACCACCCACAAAAGAATGTGATTCTTTTATGAAATCAACTCAACTCAGGAATTTGTAAACCATACATAATTACACAAAGGCAAATGCGCTTGGAAGTAAAGTAAAGTAAAGTGGCCCCTTACAGTCACGAAGAACACCCAGGGAAGAGTGTGTGGGGATCAGGGATGTAGCCCACGTTTTAACACCCCAACTTTTACTGAAAGCCGATTCCATGCCCCCCCACTTTTGTGGCTGTATGCACCAAAGAGATGTTACATGCCAATAAATGAAGAAGAAGAAGGGAATGGGAGCCACTGATTTCAGAGTGAGCAAAATATAGGAATGTGTCAGGTTTTGTATGAAGAGTCAACGCTCAACAGGTAGAATGATGTGATATCAGACAGTGCATCACGCTAAATGAGCCAAGCAAAATTCACTGTCATAACACCAGCTAGTCAGCTGAATAGGCCTATGTTTTTAAAAAGTTGTTCTCTTTTTGTCAAGCAATATTAGCATCCACTAAAGGAAAAGGCAGGGGAAGATAGACTCCTTTTTCAAGCAAACCCAAGTGAGTGAAGTTGACCGCCACAGATTTGCAATGTGAAACTCCTCATGAGTGGCCTCTCCATCCCAGAACACCTCCACATTTGGATAGCTTAATACACCCTAGCACCGTAACGCAAGTGTCACCAACCTTTTTGAAACTGAGAGCTACTTCATGGGTACTGATAATTATTTGGTTGGGTCCTTGGCAGTGATGTGGGGGTTTTGCTTTGCATGCCTGACCAGTCTGTGGGCAGATTTTTATTGTATTTTTTTATTGTCCTGAAATAAGTTCTCCTTCACATTCATTTTCAATGATATTTGAGACAGTAACCATTACAAGTGGAAAGCATTTAGACATCCTTTGCAGTCGTAGGTATATAACTGTAATTTTATTGTCAGATAGGAGTCCACAGCTTCTGAGTGCAAGAACAAAATTTGAAGGGTCACAAAAAAGATTATATTGTTGTAATTGTCTGTAACCGACTTAAAGACCTAAAGAACCAAATAAGTTCAAAGGCCTAAAATAATAACCCTAGTGGCCAAACTGAAAGAGTAGGCTTGCAATCACCATCATTTAATTTCACTCGTTTATTGTGTATTATAATAAATTCCGTAAATGCCAGCTAATCATACAGGTCAATTCACAGGAAACATGTCCTACTATGGTTACAGGAGTTGCATTGACTTCTTTTCACATGGAGAAAAAAATGTCAAAAAATTTGATTAAAGTTCCCTGAACTTTTACACACAGCTGTACTTGTGGTTTAATGAACCCATTACTTAATAGCGTCAAGCTGTTGCTATTTTGTTACCCCAGGAAATCAACATAAGTAATTATTATTCACAGGAAAACACACACTAACTCAACAAGCCCTCTTTATGATGGACTGCACATCTGAAACAGAGGGTTAAAATGCTACACTGTGTTTTGTATCTTGTTTATGTTGTTGACATATTTGAGCCAGTGGACGTCGTTTGGTTACATTTTCAGCCTTTCCAGAATAGGACAGATTCTTTCATGTGATTCATGTGTCTGTAACAAGCTCTATAAAAGCAAAATTCTGTTTAATGGAAGCCAAGGTTTTGTATTTCAGTTTCATTTTCCCTCTGATTCTGGAGTTAGAGCTCAATAAATATAAACAAGTCATTCAGCTTGCAAGGTAGGATTCAAGCACTCAGTACTTTTTTCACTGATTTTAAAAATGGTACAAACAAAGGGACACAGAAGACATCAACAGACAAGATACAAGGAACAGATAAGGATAAGATGACCAGATATAAGAACCAGGGCATACAACAAAGTCTTGTGTTAGATAAGATTTCCCAAAGGACAGAGGAAATACACAGACTATCTATCTACCTATCTATCTATCTATCTA
>JBBPDE010013493.1:0-11160 GCA_037974605.1 Nannopetersius ansorgii
GGGAGTACAGACGGAGTAGAGCTGAATATCATCAGCGTAGAAGTGATAGTTGAAACCATAGCGTTGTAAGATCTGACCAAGTGGGATTATGTAGACTATAAACAATAGTGGGCTGAGGACAGAACCCTGGGGGACACCGCATTTCAGGGGGATAGTGGACGAACGATGATCCTTGAGAGAAACATAGAATTGTCTATCGGAGAGGTAGGAAGAAAACCAGGCAAGTGCAGAACCTGAAACTAGTATAGATGTATAAATATATAGATATAGATAAATATGTAAATAAATTTATATACATATATAAATTAGAAGTGTATGTATATTTATCAAATATGCATGTGTGTAAAAAAAGTGTGTATGGGTATGTACCTGAGCTGTGAATTGTATCAAAACTTGTGCCATTTGGAATTTGCTCTTCTGAGGCCTCTGGCCCCACTAAACCAATTGGTAATCCATGGGCGCTATAGACCATTACTTTTTACACAATTTCAGCCCTCTTCTACCCCATCCAACAGTACAAAGAGAGTACCACAACTCTGGTAGTTGTGTCACACACTGTGGTGTTGCTGCTTTGTTTTATGTTATTTTGTTTTTTTTTTTTTTATCACTGTTGGGTCCACCGACCAAAAAATATGTGAAGAGCAGTCCTTCGGTCAAAGATTGATCTGAAGAATATCTCGCACAACCTGCATGGAAAAAAGCAAGCTTTAGTCTCCACCTGACCACCAAGGCGGTGCAACAATGTAGGGCTTTCTGATAATGTGGCAACTGTTTGTAGCATCATGGCTCTTCTGCTTCTCATTGGTCTTTTATTTCTGAAGTAGTGTAATGAAAGAAGCGTCCTTTCTTCCTGCATGAGTCTGTGAAAGTTTGTGTATATGTTTTGTGTCATACTGTCTGACTTAAGCCACTGCCATGGAGGACCACTGTAAACCCCACATCACTGTCAATATGAATTGAGCATGAGTTAGTGTGGCACAGCCACAGGTCAGCCCCCTTCGCTTCGTCTCCCCTGCCTCATTTAACCCACGCGGACAGCTGGCCACACCAGCTGGCCCCTGCTGGCTGCGCTGATGACAGATTTGTACAAGTGTGTGTGAGTCTCAGCAACATTTAGCATTTCTGTGACTGCAGTGGCTGGTGAGTATATTTTTGTGGTCTAATGCAGAGGTCCCCAACCACAGTGTCGTGGACCAACTGTATAGGTCCGAGTCATTTGGTACCAGGCCGGACAGAATGACAGAATAAAAATATTCTTTTGATTCTACAAAACCTTTTTTCTTGCAAAAAACTTCTCTGTCATCCACAACCTAGCAAAAATGAGTAAAAAACAAATGCTCTTTGTTTTTGTAAACTGGTCCATGGCGCAAAAAAATGTTGGGGATGGCTGGTCTAAGGTATACAGTTAGGATCCCAATTATATTAAATCTGCATTTTTGGCTTTTCTCATATGTGAAGGCCAATGTTTGGGGGCATGTAGTTGTTACTGATTTCCTGCCCTCAGCTGCTTTATAGTCTAGCGGCTAATGAGTTTTCAGAGGGAGATTCATTTTACATTCTGCATGTGCTCATTATGAAATGCGTGAGAAAAAATAGGTAGTTGTTGTTACATTTGGTTTAGTGGAACATTCCACACAATTGACACGCTTTTTAAAGAACGGGACCCAAAAAAACTATAATAATGAACGGAACCAGCCCTTTAAACCAAATTTACAATTTTTTAAAATGTATTTGTTAACACTTTTAAAGTTTGAAAATGTATTGCTCATTTCCTCAAGAACAGCCCTTTTTTACTGATGTCACAGAAACCAATGCATTTAGATATCCAGCCTACAGCAGTTTGACCCTGTTCAATCATGATGAATTTACAGGGAGCTTGAATGAGGCATAAAACAGGACAGCCATTAGGTGCAAAGCTCATTTACATATCAGTCTTAAAGGCATGAACAAAAACAGACTGAAAATGGTTCTGGACCCTCAGAAAGAGTTGATCTTGAGGGAAATACATCCTTCTCAAGTAAATATGCAATAAAATATATGATAATGAAAATATTCTAGATATTTCTATCATTCTGTGAGTGTCTCATCCATTTTAAGAGAGATGTCTTTATTCATAGTAACCGTGTGCCCTAAAGGAGAGGCACACTGGTGTGTTTGACATGCCTGCATCATAACCAGACCCTCCGGCCATTCCACATAGTGGGTGGGGACGACTGAGCTTAAAACCATGCAAAAGTGTGTTATTAAAGCAATGACCCATCCACATTTGGATAAGGATTAGCAGGTTCTTAGAATCCCAAGACGTAAAGTGTCAGAAGGAGAACAGAAGGATGAGCCCCTCTTTTGCTCTTTCTCTGTGGTCCAGAAGATTATTCATAAGAGCAAGAGATTGCCCTAAACCCAGCTTAGACTACAGTTCCATCAGCTGTAATGAGCCTCTGTCAGAACATAATCATTTGTCTTTGCTGAGTGTTATTTTTCGCCCGAGGTAAACACAATTTTGTCTTTCCTCGAAGTATGCTAATCATTTTAAATGCAATCATTTAGTTTTGCTTGTTAAAGTCCCAGTGAAATAAAAAGGACCCTTTTTGCCTCTGGTCCTGTTAAACACAAACGATCATAACATTTAATATTTTATATTTTACTCATCTTCCATCTAAAGTGCTTTTGCTCATTTTAGAAAATTCTGACTTTTGCAGATGAGTGAAAAATTATTACAGGCATGCACCCCCTTTGTCCATGTCACTGAGGTGACATTTTGGTAACCAAATCCCAGTTTTGACTCTTAGCTGAGTCCATGTCCTGACAAACTGAGGTTACTTATCTTCTAAACACTTAATTGTCCAGATAATTCATGCTGAGCCACGGGGACAAAAGACCTCCTGCAGGTTCTTCAAAGCGCAGCAGAGTTCAGACTGACAGTGGGTGTGTGTGTGTGTGTGTGTGTGTGTGTGTGTGTGTGTGTGTGTGTGTGTGTGTGTGTGTGTGTGTGTGTGTAGGCAGGAGGAGTATGGGTGATTCTCCGTGACCTTTTCAAAAAGCTCTTCTTAAGTGCAGCTAAAAATGTTTATTCAGTGTTTTTTGAATCAGCGATTTCAATCAAACTGAATATAGTTAAGCAGTAGCATAAATAAAGAAGTTCTACATGATTTGCATACAATACATAATGCATCTAGTGTTCAGAGCTTATAAAGCTTATAAGTTGCTGCTACTCTGTGTGATGTGCAGATTGGCTAGAAACAGATGTATTTGTGCTCGTAAGACATGAAAGTCAAATACTTTCCTCTGAGCAATGCTGCCAAATATGTGGATTTTCAAGTAACCGTCCCTGCAGTGTTACTGTGAGCAGTTTTCCACTGCGTGATCACAAAAAAGAAACTGACAAAAGTGAACCAAGCGAACTCGGTTTAAGATCTAGTTAATTTTCTACCTGTTGGGCAAATAGGTTGTGGCAGTTGGTAGCCTAGTGGTTAAGGCATTCGCCCTGTGATCAGAAAGTCCGGGTTCGACTCCCAAAACCGCTAGGCACCTCTGAGGTACCCTGAGCAAGGTACCGCCCCACACCGTCCCGTCCTGGGCGCTGTGATCATAGCTGCCACCTGCGTCACTTGGTGAATGGGTTAAATACAGAGGAAGTATTTCGTGCTGTTCAGACTGTGGTGTGTTCACGTAGGACCAGATTGTCACTTTCACATTTTTTTCACATTACCTGTTTAGGACGATGGAAGGGTCTGATTTAGCCAATTATCTACTGCGCCTTCTAGGTATAGCAGATATTCAGTAACACACACACAGTGTCTTCAGTAGGTGAGAATCATATGTAGGATCCAAAGTGTAAAAGTATGTGCAAAAAAGACTCACTATGTGGATGCTAGCTAAATGCTAATAGTGCCTGTGTCATAAAAAATTCTTTAAGTGATTGCTCATGTAAGATACTTATGACACAGGCACTATTAGCATTTAGCTTGCATCCACATAATGAGTATGTGTCATAAGTATCTTACATGAGCAATCACTTAAAGTAATACTTCAAATAAAGCAGTCAACATATTATATTTGAGTGCATGCAATGTTTGTAGTGCTTAGTGACTTCATTTTCATTTAGAAATGTAAAAAATTGGTTAACTGTTTGCTTCAGCAGAAAAGACAGAGAAGAACTGCCTCAAGTTCCAAAAGGTTCTGTTCGTACTGATTTTGGAGAGGTACCAATAACCAAACTGGTCCAATCAATGGAAAAGCTTCAGTTCCAATTTAAGATCTCTAAAAAATAAAAACATAACTCAAAACACAAATGGCATCTACAAGTGGGCTTCAAATAAGAGATTCCATTAAAAAGAACCTATTTCTACATTTTGGCATAATTGAAGCTTTGAAAAGTAAACAGTCATTCCGATTGGTTTGATGTGAAATGGTTCATTCCAGAGAAACTAACGGAGTCTTTACAGTGGTGGTGAGTAACCATTGCATTTGTTTTCCAAAAACACCAGTGAACCTTCACATGTCCTTATGATTAAAAATAATATTATGCAATGAGGATTTTTTGGGGGGCAAATCAGTGGATCTCCCTAAATATTTTCCTTTACATTTGTTGCATGTTTGCTTTAGACCTTTATGACCTAGTAAGGTCTCTCGAATATCCCCATTATTTCTAAAAAGTAGATCTCAAAGAGTCTAGTTTTGTGTTTCACTAGCTGAAAATACTATATCATTTCTCATTTCTCTCATAGGGCTGAAAGATTTGAGAGATATTATCTATATTATCTAAATTCCGATGGCCATTTATATGATCCTTATATTTCAATTAAGCTCCAAGGGTATTTTGTAGTCTACATTCAATGTAACATATATTAATCAGCTGTTAATGAAATGCTGAGCATTAAAACCTCAGTGAAGAGTACTATTATAATCTTTTTTAGGTTCTTCTAAAGATATTTGTGTAATGTTCTACACTCCCATTTGGCAGACGCAAAAGAAGAAAGTTCTCAAATTGGTCACCTATCTCTCTTATCTCATATCCCACCGCTAACCTGCTTTCAGCAGCTATTACAGCTGCACAAAGCTTTCCATGGGGGAAAAAGGAGGAAGTCTATTATTGTAATATTCAGCCTGTAGCTCGGGCTGTCAATTCCCGTTACAGTCTAGTTACGCAATATTTTGTCTGTTGTACTAACACTGGGTATGTGCCATGGTGCGACTGTGCTTCGAATGCCTTTTGCTGTCAATCATGTTTTAGAAGCGGTGGGCCAAACAGAAAGAAAGGGACGAGGGGGGGGTGGAGGGGTGGAGTGGCTGTCGCTTCGTGTTCCTCGCACACCACTGGAGCCGGGGGACGTCCTGTGCCGCTACTAATGGAAAGGTGTTGCAGCTGTTACCCCCAAACACACCCTTGACGGCCGAGGCTCCTGGGACAGGAGAGGAGAGTCCAGGGAATAGACAGAGACAGAAAACACACACACACAGACGTCCCTACTGACTGCAAATTCAAAAACAACTGTATTAAACAGCTTGAGTTAATTAGGGCAAGGATAAATGAATAAGCCCAGTGGCTGGACAGAGTGGCGCCTCCTGTCTAATGTCTAGGCATCTTATAAATGCACTAGACCTTTGTTATTCCATTTAAATTCATAAGAAAAATATCAATGTTTTGTGTTGATCATATTAGGAAACAAGCCATTTGTCAGCACAGACCATAATGTGATAGAATTTGACGAATCACCTTTACCTTCATTTTTGACCCTGGTGCCATCTTGGCAACCATCTTCATCCAGCAGCTTCTTCACTGTGAAGAAACCTCTGAACTCAGTTTCTGCAGACTGTCCTCATTTGAGTGCAGCCTAACAGAGGCTTCAGGTCACTGATGACAGGCTGTCCTAAGTGCCCCTAACACACACATGCACACACAAGCAGTTGGCTATTATGCAACATTTTCTTCCTTAATACTACTAGTAAGACTAAGTCTCAACTTAGAAAGTTAAGAAATGTAGTATTGAGATTTAAATGCATAAATGCATGGAACACTGAAGAACATTCAAATGTAAATCAAAATCTGACCCATGAATTTATATTTTGGGTTTTTTTTTTCTTTCTTGTGCTTTGTTCCTTTCTGCATCTGCCTTATGCAATCAGACCGTCAGACTGGTGTGTGCACATCAGTGCTTGCTTGACAAATGTCAAGCATGACTAACATTTTTTTTTTTCAAGAAATGGATCTAACTGCATTTACTCTGGCATGTTTGACCTGTCGGTTGTTTGCCAGCGCCCTCGCGGCAGTGAGTTCAGAGAACTGTGTCCTAAAGCTGCCTCCGCAAGTGGACTGACATTAAAAGAAAAAGGCTGATATTAGGAAAAAGTGTGTGTGGGTTTGGGCGGGGGGGCTTTGGAGCCTTCATCACAATGGCAGCCACAATGGTTTTTAGCTGTCAGATGTAGATTTGTCCGTTTTTATAGATAATAGTACGTCATAGAATGCCATTAGCCACATAATCCAGTCTATTTGAGATAATTTAACAACATGACACTCCAGTTACTTGTTACTTGGAAATGAAGCTGAATGCAGTTTGTGTTAGTTAAGAAATATTTTGGGCATGTTTTTTTTTTATTGACTATTGACTTCTAGAGTTTGTAAGCAAGGTTAGCCTTATCTCCCCATTGACTCCAAACAAAAATGTCTTCCTTAAACACCTACATCTGGTCTAAGTGGGAAATTGTATTTGATTTTTCCCCAGACTGTTTCTTTTAATGGGGATTTTTCTCAGACCTACATCTGCAGGCCTCGTTTACGTGATGTACTCTAAGGAAGCTTTCAGGGAAGGGCAAGACTTCTGAATATTTGACCAGATTTCCATACACAGATTAAGACCAATAATGTACTACAGTTCATTGTTAGTGGATATTCTCCTCTGAAAAGTCTTTTTAGTCCCAGACTAAGCTTAATCTGTCTTTGGCAAACCTGACAGACCTATTTCAATCTATTGTGTCTTAAAATGAGATTGGTGTGGAGGAAGCTGTGATTAAAGTGAAGAGCTGTATTCCTGAAAGAATGAAGCAGTTTAGTGAGGCTTTTTTGGGCCATGTCCCCTGTGGCATGTCGGCAGAATCTTGATTTTGTATAACATCTGTCAGGACTGCATAAAAAATACCAATCACATACAAGACTTCAAGCTGTCAGATACTTGCAGTGTAGCAGATTTATTAGCACTGGATCACTGAGGCTATTTTCTCTCACCTCATAATTACACATTTTTACACTTCAAAAGGAATTGTGCTATGGATATTATCATTCATTATTTGCAAAATGAAGCTAACAAAACACATTTAAAAAAGCTATAAAATATGTAAGAGATCAAGGTAAAAAATCAAACAATAATTAAAAATAACTAATTTTAGTTGCTAATTATAGCTGCTATACTGCTCATAACATTACAATACAGTGATGTTTACAAGCTTACTTCCATGAACATGGCTGTTGGAAAAGATTGAACCTAATGTTCTTTGTTTCGACTTGCATTATATTGAGTTTTCAGTTTAAAATGCTATGAATGGATAGAAACAACAATTTTGCAATCTTAAGTAGAACAACATAAAAAAGCATTGATATAGGTATGACTGAGTATGAGTCACAGACAACTGCAGTAAACTCAAAATACAGTTTTAGATGAGTATTTCATTAAAGACAAAATGTGCGTATTTGCTCCATTAGTCACTAAATCAACAAATTAACTAAACTGAATTTATGATTACGATCATGTAGGCTAGATGCACCCAGCCCTGATGAAGCTGTACATCACTTAAATGGAACCATTCCAGCAATGTGAATTAGTCTTAAAACTCTCAATAAGCTGCACATTAAACTTTCTAAGGAAATTCTGGAAGAATTAAAATGATCGAAGTACATTATTCTGGAAAGGGTAAAGAAATTGCTGGGATCTAAAGTGACAGCAGTTATCTCCAAATACAGCAAACTTGGAACAGTGGTGAACATCCACAGAGCCCGGCTCACGAAAATTCCTCCAAGACCTCAATAATGACTCGTCTGATCCCTTATGAAAATGCAGTAACCATAGTTTTACTATAGTACCCCATGGTACTTTGGTACTACCCATAGTTTTACTATGGTTTATCCATATCACTTCATGGTAACTGTGGTACTACCATAGTTTACATATACATATACCACTTCATAGTTACCCAAAAAACCATGAAAACCATGGTTATTTAATGATAGTAAACCATGGTTACTTTTCGTAAGGGATACAGTGTTTTATGGATTGATGAGGAAATGTTTGGAGGATGAGTCCCACTATTTATAATATGTTTACACCTACACAAGTGTATATAGCACCATGTATTTTGTTTTAAGTATTTTCTGCAGAGTTTTCACTCGATTTATCTGGATTTTATATTTATATTGTTCTTCGTGTCTCTGTGTGACTGTGCAGTCATAACAAAAGCTATTTCCCCCGGCGTCAATAAAGATTTATGATTCTGATTCAGATTACATGTGGTACAGTATTCCCACAGGCTTGGCACCACGAAGAGCTCAAATGGGGGCACTGCCCCCTCAACAAGACAGTACCATGGGGGTACAAGCACCCTCAGATATTAGTCATTTGCCATCGAACGCTGTAAACCTTATCCATATATTGCGTAACGCATTTTGTTCTGTTTGGATGCCGACGTCCAAGTAAGTTAACTTTTCGTTGTTACTGTCATGGTAGCATTTATGGTGGAGAACATTTTGTGTGTGTGTGAATGTGTTTTGTTTTCTTTCATGCTGACATTTCCCCTGTTCTAGTGCCTTTCTGCAGCTCTGTCAGCTCTTAATACCACATCATTCCTCAGCCCTGTGCTGCTGCCTGACAGCCTCCACCACCGGGAGTGACCTTTTCTTCCATCGCTTTTTCCTCACTCCCTCTTTCTTTGCCAGTAAAGTCATTGTTGCCTCAATCATTCAGTAAAGCTCTGTGGGGAAGGCTTGGGTTGTAGTGGCGGCAGCGGCTTCAGGCTCTTAGGAGCATCGCCCCTTTCACTCTCCATCTTGATTATTGTGCTATTCTCAGACATTTCTGTCTCCGTTGAAATTCTATATTTTTATAGAGCCAGACCAGCTGATTTACCAAGAGATATGCGAAAGGGAAATGGGGAAGGGTTGGTATCTTGAAAGTTATGTGAAGGTCTTTAGGGACTGGTTAGAGAACCACTGACTAAAAGAGCCCTTAAGTTGGTATCTTGAAAGTTATGTGAAGGTCTTTTAAACCTTAGATGGTCTAACCTCTTTTGAGGATCACTGCTTTTCACTGTGTGGAAGTCCTTAAATTGTAACAAGGTTCTTTAGACAAACACACACACAAGGTTTTTAGGGAACAAAACTTTTTCCTATGGAAAGAAAAAGGGGTGGTTGGTGCCTAGAGGGTATAACACTGAACTGAACGCAAAGTTACAGGTTCGAAACCCCCCACACTTTCTACCACTGTGTCCTTGAGCATGACACTTAACCCTCAGTTGCTCCAGGGAGGCTGTCCCTATAACTAATGATTGTCAGTTGCTCTGGATGAGGGAGTCTGCCAAATGCTGTAAATGTAAAAGAACTCATTCTGGTTTAAAACTGTAATATTGGACGATTAGATAAACATATAAATGTCACACTAAATCATGCCAGCGGTACTGGAGGGCGCTTTATATCTCCAATTCCACTGCTCTACTACTCTATGCTGCTAGGATTTACACCCCTTAGCTGATACTTGGACATGGTGACCTAAGGCTCATGTGTGGCTGGGCCCGAGTTCTATTGGATGCTCTTTTCTATGGATATGTGTGCATCTGTCCACCTGTGTTAACAACAGGCTCAACTCAAATTAGAAGGGCTCCATAAATAATTTTGGATCTCTGGTCTTATACCTTAATTAGACTGGCTAGACAGCAATTTTAATAATCAAGCCATTGGACACCCTCTTATGAACTGTAAGCAACTATAAAAAGAAAACTGACTTTTTCCACTGGTTAGAGCACATTTCATGGATTTTCAGAACACTGGATGTGTACATGTCAGAAATTGATAGAATTCAAATACCAATTGTACGACATTGTTTTGAAAGGATGGGAACAGGGGTTTGCAGTTTTACTAGAAATAGTTCATGTTTTTTCACCAGGGGGTGGGATCTCTTTGCATCTCCACCAAACCGAGCCCTGGAGATATGGATATCCAACCTTGCAGCTGAGCCAAATCCTCAGGAGCATCTTCTGTAATCACAGGCAGGATAAACCTGGATCATGTTGTTTAGGTGAATGTAATCCAGAGTCCAGCATGAGGTTGTGCAACAATTTGTAGTACTCACTGTAAAGCTTACAGAGTTTGATGGAAATGCTAAGAACCTATTGTAATCTTTATAATGATCAAAAGAAGGCTACGTACGTATGTACATACATATGGGTGCATGTTTATGATTTGGTTGGTCTAGGATTTAGGTCAGTAATATGGCATGAGGCTTTAATCTCTAATTTAGATGATTGTCCTTTGACTTCCATTAGATATCTCCACCACCATCTGTTTGAGCCTCTGATTAAAGACAAGGCCTTCGGCACGTTTTTTACTCGTCACATGTATGGCCATTAATGGCTTAGCATGCCATGCATGTGGCCCCATCTCTGCAATGACTTATTACAAACACAGTAACATCATTCGGTGTGTGTTTGAGAGGATAATGGTAAAATACTGCATACTAGTATCAATGTCATTCTGTCTAGGGAAAGTAAAGTTTCTTGATAATGGGTAGGATGTACCAGGTGACCTGTAAAATTAAATAGATAAGCATGATACATGTATTAATTTTTTTAATTTATTATTTAAGGCACAACCTACTGTCAGCCAGTCTGACCTCATTAATAACATTGGAGATTTTTTATGGCAGTTGCACTGAAAACTTATTATATAACATGCTAGTAATATATGAAAAATAATATAATAAACACCATTCTCAGTTTCTGTCCTCATCCCCACTTGCTTGGACAAATCCAATTTTAACAGTAGTCCAACAGTGATCTGTTCTTAAATAGTGTGGCAGCAGCAACATTCCTGGATAAAAAATAAGTTTGTGTGTGTGTGTGTGTGTGTGTGTGTGTGTGTGTGTGTGTGTGTGTGTGTGTGTGTGTGTGTGTGTGTGT
>JBBPDE010013514.1:0-7500 GCA_037974605.1 Nannopetersius ansorgii
CAGACAGACAGACAGACAGACAGACAGACAGACAGACAGACAGACAGACAGACAGACAGACAGACAGACAGACAGAGGGAAATGTATTGCCCAGTCATCACAGGGAGTGTGCAGAGCCAGCAGATGTGTGTGAGGATGGTGATGAAAGCTGAAATCAGCTCACACACACTGTTCAGATCTGTTTCATGTTGAACAAAGCAAACACTAAGAAAATGCAGATCAGAACCGTCGCCTAAGACAGAAACAAACTGTCCTTTTTTCTCCAGCTGCCACAGTGATATCCGACACTGAGGCCCAGCAGATTTATGTATATCAGAAGAAATCTCTCTGATTAAGTGCTGATAATGAATGTCTTGCTTTATAGTGTGATGAACAGACACCTCTGATGTGTGGAAAATCTTTCACTTTACTGAGAGCGCTAAAGTCAGCGCTAGAGAAATACGCACTGAAGTTCAACACAAACACCAGCATGGATCAAAATACTAAACTTCATCTTTATCATGAGGCCCAGACATCTTTCTACACAGAACTGATGCATAAAACAAAAAATAGTCAGTTTTCTAAAATAAATATTTCCCTTCTCTTTGTACTTTTCCACCTCCCTTTATTTTTGAAACTCTGCCTTTAAGACAGATCTAGAAATGAGCTCTGCTCCGAGCACCGGCCCTGTTTGTACCTCATACAAAAAGCATTTTGGGCCAAACCCCATTTGGGAGTAACTGGGAAGGCCAATCACTGCAGGATGAATAGATTAACCTATTGGTTTTAGTGACATCACAAAAACAAAGAATGCAAAACTCGCTGTAAATGCTAAATGGTAGATCATGAAATCTTAATGTTTACACATAACAAAAACAAATCAACCCCTAAGCTTTCAATTCCACAATACTTTTTACCATACAAATATGACAATCATTTCCCACTTCATAAGTAAAAAAAAAGCACTGTTTAATGGAACCTGCTAAAGACTATTTCACTCACCATATTGTATATTATTGCATAAACCTTTAAGATCCTAATAAGAGCTAACACAGACGTGCCCACAGAAGCTCAGAGTTGAAAGGAACTAACACCAGTTGGCACGAAACTAAGGAACTCTTCCTTGACCTCTAACTGATCTCACTAGATCAAAGCCAAAACTTTCAAACTGCCACCTCAAGCTCCAGGAGGAGCAGGAGTTGTAGGACACACACCTGCTTAAAATCACACACTAAAGCCAGTTTCTCACCTTTGTTGAATTCAAAGAGGAGCCTTCAGATAACTGTTCTGGATGAACACAAGGATGTAAACCTTCACTAAGATTCACTCAGTGCATTCGTAAACTCACGCAAACAAGAAAAAGCTTTGAAGTTGAACTTTGTGAATAATGCTGCTCTTAATGGAACATTTCCCCCCCAAAAATGACTACCTGTACCATAAGGACACTGAAGTCCAGTTACTCAATACACTCCCACATTTCACTCCATTTGGTTCTCCTCAAGTCTGTTTCAATGTTTGTCTGAATGATTTTGGGGAAATGTGTAATTGCATTTTCTGATCAATATTAGTTTAATTTAACTAATCAGTTTAATATTAATATAACAATTAAAAGTGGGCAAAAAATAATTTTTTTTAGGGTTGAGTTCTGAATGTTGATTGTTGTAAACTATATGGACAAAAGTATAAGGACACTGTTTTTCAGGTGTTGGTCTGTGGCCCTTACTTCCAGTAAAGTTCAATCTTAATGCTTCAGTAGACAAAGACATTTTGGATAACACCATACTTTGTGGACAAAGTTTACAGAAGAACCTTTTCTATTCCAGCATGATTGTGTCCCAGTGCACAAATAAAGTGCACTCCATAAAGTCATCGTTGAATGAGTTCGGTGTGGAAGAACTTGACTGGCCTCAACCCCATCCAAATTTTGGGATGAACTGCAATGGAGAGCCAGACTTTCTCATCAAACAACAGTGTCTGACCTCATAAATGCTCTACAGAATGAATGGGGATGTAATCCCACAGAAACTGTGGAAGCTGTTATAACTGCAAAGGGGAATCAACTCCATACTCAAATCTATGAATTTGAATGCAATGTTTGTAAAGTCCCATGGTCAGGTGTCCCAAAACGTTTGTCCATATAGTGTATAACATACTGCCAATTTACAGTCTCTGTGTTATTAAGAACATCTGGACACACACACACACACACACACACACACTTTTGTGCTTAATCTCAGCATCTGAGATTAAGCACAACAATACAATAAATCTGACTGCTGCCAGGACAATAAAACAGACAAATAAAACTACATAAAAAGATCATGTTTCCAATATAAAACATATCATCAATGATGAAGATCCAGTCTCCTTTTAGACTACAGGCCGCTGCTTTGGTGCAGCATGTTTGACTGAACCAGTCAGTGTTGGATTTTTTCAGGTCAGCAAAGAGCGTACACGCACACGCACCTCTGTGCTCTGAAACAGTTGCTGTGTGTGTCAGAGGAAGCAACAGCTATCAATGTATCAATGTTTACCTGGCATAACATCACATTTTGGTCCTAATTTTTCCTAATTAAGGTTTACTCCAGCACCAAAATACAGGATTATCTTATTAAAGCTTCAAAATATATATGAAAATAACAATGGAACATTACTAACAGTAATATAATTCTTGGACTCCCCTCAAGTTTGCATGGTAAAAAAAAAACAAAAAAAAAAACACAGGGAAAATATAATAAAAGTAGTAAAACAGTAAATGCATTAAAGTTTGGGTTTTTTTTCTGAATGTATACTTATAGTTCATAAGTATATCAAGTTTATTGATGTAATATATCCCACTCAGACTTACTCTATAAAAATATTGTTAAATGGCCCAGTTATGGAAGGCAGAGGGAACACTTGCAAAGGTGCATTTCCCATCCACTGCATGGAAGAGTGCATACACTGAGAGCACACAGATGAAAGTATACAGTTTAGAACTCAAAATAAATATGCGTACATCTGTAGGCCGAGTGTCTGAGGCTAAGAATGAGTGAACAAACTTTGACTACAATCAGTGAAGGGACCTCTGCATAGTCACTGATTTATAAGGGGAACAAACTTTTTTTCTTTAAAATGCCCAATAATTATAGCTCAGGTACATATTACATGTACACAAGAAGCTGAGCGAACTTGCAAGATCTCTTATCAGTCCATCTCCAACATCAAAGCTTAGACTTCTACAACCCAGTCCACTTTCTACAGTTTCTCCCGGAGGTGGTACAGACACTGCCCCCCAATCAGCTCCATCTGTAAAAACCGGTTTGCATGACTCACTTCCAACTTCCTCACGACGGGTATAAAACACAAAGACCAGAAACGAAGTTATCAAGTCCATCTAACTGAAGCATTCTAATCAAACACAATGCTGGAACATTAGCCTCAAATATAACTACCCATTTACAGCTTAAACCACTTGAAACCACTGGAAAAATAAGAATAGAAACATTTTAGTCATTAACATTTAGTAGCTAAATATTTTTTCGCTCTCATTTTTCCCCAATTTAGTCATGTTCAACTCCAACCAACAGGTAGGGCTTGATCACACTAAGCTGCCTTTAAATCTTTCAAGCTCTTTCAAGCTGCCTTTAAATCATCGTCATTGGGGAGCACAGCACGTTTGGTGGACAACATTAATGACCAATTCTGTTACGTCAGCTAACAGACGCCGTGGCTGGCTGCCTAATCAGTTGTACCACTTGGGAGCCCCTTGGGTTTAATTCCATTATGTTAGGTCAATGACAACATCTAAACCACTTTGTAAGCACACACACATTGCTTAGTTTTGAGATTTATTATTTTATTTAAGCCCAAAGGTTCCACCTATGCTTAAACACTTGCCTGTAGGGCTGGGTGATTTGGCCTAAAATCTAAATCTCGATTAATTGAACATTTCAACTCGATTACAATTAATGAACGTTTATTTTAATTATTTTTTTGCCCTCATAGTTCACTGACAAGTTTTGTACAGTAAATATGCTCACATATTACAAGTGAGAGATTTTTGAATGAAGGGTGCATTACTTGAGTTTAAAACAATTGAAGGAAACACACACTATCGACTATCTATATTTTTAAAGGGAAAGTAATTGGAATAATCGACCTGGAAAAATGTGATCGATTATAGGTTCTGAATGTAGATTTCGATTTCTTTTCCATTAATCGCCCAGCCCTACTTGCCTGTTTTTTTCTTTTGGTTATTTTTAAAACATAGGGGTGGACAATTAGGCAAAAAAGAAATGATCCCAATTTGAAGCATTGTATATTTGCCTACAACAAAAGTGTGCCCAATTTATATCTTGCCTGTAATGATGCAAAAATATGACACATAAAAACATAAAATCTGTGAAAAAATGCCAATAGGTGAATATTCTGACAAGCACCTTTCTCATCAAAATTACCACAGAGCTGACAGTAGGCTAAAATAATCAGGAACGTATTGTAAAATGTTACAGTAGCCCTAAAAGCCGAAAAAAAAAAAAAAAAACTTTTTAAATCTAAATAACATGATCGAAGTGTGTGCATTCACAATGAATTTGAATGCTGCTACATTTATACCACAATGTAGTATAACTGTGCATGACTAAATCACATAACTAAAAATATACCCCTAAAAATGAATAATCTGCAAATCCAAAATAAGTACAGCTTGTTCCAGGAGAAGAAGCTCCATAAGTGCCTGCAGAACACTGTAAAGGAAACATGCTGACTATGAGAACTTTAGGAGCAGCGTCTTAAGTCTGCTTCCAAAAATAATCACTGCAATGTTGCGCAACACACACACACAGGTAGGGACAATACCAACAACACTGAGCTTAGCCTTCTTTACAACCTATAATTACAGCCTATTCTCAATATAAACTCATTTAACACTGGATCAATGTCTAAATTCTCACAATTTTTTTTCTTTTTTGCAAAAATCACAAAGCAGTAGCCTTCTCAGATTATAAAGTAGAGATTAAATCAAAACCACTAAATAGTTCATGGAGATCTGCTCTCTATATTTGGCACAAAAACAAACCAATAGCTAAGAGATGAACAAAAACAAAACACACAGCCTACAAATGTAAACAAAAAAAGATTACAGCAAGGGCAAAAAAACAAAACAAAACAGTAAACCTGTGAGTGCTGTTATGCAGTGTAGTTTGATGAGAGGGATATTACATGGACAAGCACTGGTCTTCCTCAAGCAGACTAAAGAAACAGGACTAAATTAGCTGCACTAAACAAAATAGTCAACTTGATTTAATGTCAGCTTCATCGCACTCTAATCACTCAACACTACTGACCTGAAAAGCAGAGCAGAAACCATGCAGTGACATTTCATCTCTACTGGAGTTATTTCAACTTTACTGAGCATGGTAATGACTGCCTGATACACAATATAAACAAGTAGTGAACTGTTTCAGCTCTGTTATCTGAAGTAGCATAATGACTTATCACCACGCTGAGAGCTAAATGCATGTTGAAAGAGAAAGCATCGCCATTAGTGAACTCAATGAACTCAAAAGGACAGCGATACAAAAATACATGTGCATCTCATACATTACAGTAAAGAAATACGCAGACACACAAACAGATCAGCTATAGCATTAAATCCTTGTAGGTAAGTGTCATTGTAATATCCACATGAATGTGGGACCCAAGCTTTCCCAGCAGATCATTGCCCAGAGTATCACACGGCCTCTGCCGCCTCACGTTTTTCTCATAGTGCGCCCTGGTGCCATCTCTTGCCCAAATAAGTGACACACGCACCCTTCTGTCCACATGAAGCAACAGAAAAGATGATTCATCAGACCAGGGCACCTTCTTCCATTGATACATGCTCACCTATCCATTGTGGGTCAGCATCACCGGTCTGCTGCCCTACACACAGCAACTGTGATGCACTGTTCTAACACCTTTCTATAAGCGACAACATGAAATTTAGCAGCAATTTGTGCTACAGCAGCTTATCAGTGGTATTAATGAGCTTTGGGTGTCCATGGTGGCAGCCTAGTGGGTAGCATACTAGCCTCTGGACCAAGGTGTCATGGGTTCGAATCCTACTTTCAGCACACCGCCACTGGGTCCCTGAGCAAGACCCTTAACCCCAAGCTGTTCCAGGGAGACTGCCCCCTGTAGTTAGGGAATGGAAGTCACTTTGGATAAAAGCTTCTGATAAATGCTGTATATGTAAATACATGACTAGTTCATTAGATGGACCAGATTTGGTTGATACTTATCACTGCACACTGGGAAAGGCCCATGAGACAGAGGTGAGGCATAACATAGCCCATATACCAAATACCAAAGTGCTAGTGATGACTCTGATGTTCCCTTGAGCAAGGTACCGTTACATTTACATTTGCATTTATCCAAAGCGACTTCCATTCTAACTACAGGGGGCAGTCTTTCCCTGGAGCAACTTGGGGTTAAGGGTCTTGCTCAGGAACCCATTGGTGGTGCTGAAGGTAGGATTCGAATCCATGACCTGTTCACACTGTGTGCTGTTGTAGAATGGTCACTTTAACTTCATCAGCAGATGGACCAATTTGATAGAT
Organism: Nannopetersius ansorgii; assembly: GCA_037974605.1. Taxonomy (NCBI): domain Eukaryota; kingdom Metazoa; phylum Chordata; class Actinopteri; order Characiformes; family Alestidae; genus Nannopetersius; species Nannopetersius ansorgii. Next base: position 6,561 of record JBBPDE010013514.1, read on the forward strand.
TAAAATCAGTTTGAACATGGTAAATCAAATATTGTTTTGAAACCAAGTATTTTTGGATGATTCTCAGGATGATGCTGAAGTCTACGTTATTTTTTTTTTTTTTTACTTGATCCCCCGCCCTTTAAATGGGTCATCTAGAAAATTTGCTTGAGCTAAAAGTGATGTAGGATGGCCTTTAATCTGGCATCAGGGAATTTCTCCAGGGAAACACTAAGGCCACGTTGACAAGGTTATAAAGGCAGAACTGAAACGGAGGGTCAGTTTCTCTGCATCAGTCAGGCATGGCACGTTCCTGCCTGACACTCACTGATCTTGCATAGGCTGCTGATCAATCATGGCAAGGTCACATCACCACGGCTTTAATCGGACCTTCAGATTCTTATTCCTGGCTCCTGGTGGGACAGGGGGATTCATTCCAGCTCATACAGGTAGTGGACACACAAGCTATAGAGAAAAAGGTGCTGGATTTTCAGAAATGGAAAACGAAGTGAGATACACAGACAGCTAGAATCTATATAGACAGACAGAAGCTGCGTCAATCCAAATGATACAGTATAGCTGAGGTAATTAGTGGTTTATGATACTCATGTTGATCAATATCAGCACACAGTCAGAGTTCTATCTACCACTTTCTGTCTATCATTGTTTTATAGCAGAGATGCCCCCGCAATCTCACCAATGGATTTTTCTGTGTCTGATACCACATGATTTATAGCAAATCTGTATTCACTTCACATGTGTTGTCTTGCTGTATATGAGAAAATTAATCTGCATGTCACTCAACAGTTATGTTGACAGAGAATAGAGGAAGAGAGATAGACAGACAGAGACTGACATATAAATAAAAAAACAGGCCGATAAACAGGTGGTTAGGTAGAGCCAGACAGAGAGAACAGAGAGACAGACAGACAGCCAGAGATATGGCCAGACAGACAGCCAG
>JBBPDE010013524.1:0-11159 GCA_037974605.1 Nannopetersius ansorgii
CCCTCTCTATCCTTCTCTTCCTCTCTCTCTCTCTCTCTCTCTCTCTCTCTCTCTCTCTCTCTCATTCTCTCTCTCTTCCCCTCTCTCTCCCCCTCTCCCTCACTCTCTCTCGGTCTCACTTTCATTTCATGTGAAATCCTTGCTGATTATACATGCTGTTTTTTTCCCATTTTATTTGACCCTCAGCCCCCTCAAAAAAGATGAATGCAAAATGACCTTTTCTTACTTTAAAGGTTAACAGTCATCTCACTGCAAGTGAAATTCAGGGCACAGGGCCTTGTTCCCTGTCTGAGTCATCCAAGGTAGCCATGATGTTTAAGAGCTCCACACAACAAAGAAAGGGCGCTGAATGGAACTTTGTTCATGTAACCTTTCTGAAGGCACTTTATGATATAAGAGCAGTTTGGCCTCAAGTGTTTCTGTGAATGAAGTGAATGAGCGCTGGATTGTTAATGGTGGAACCATCACTTGACTTCACAAGAAATTAGGTGGATATCCTAATGCTCTGGGAGTCTAATCCACTTTTCAGAAGAAATCCCATATACAAAGGAAAATTATATTTACGACTTTTTGAATGACACCATTACATATGTTTGCATCAGTTTATACACTCAGGTGTCATTATACTGGCATACATTTAAATACTATAAAAGGAGATAGTTTTATCTGAAATTGCGCTTGAACCTTGGTCTCACACGTGTAAAAACAAACTAGTGCAAGGAAGGTAATAAACAGCATATGAACTCACTTCTGTGTGTGTGTGTGTGTGTGCGTGTGTGTGTGTGTGTGTGTGTGTGTGTGTGTGTGTGTGTGTGTGTATGTATATATATATATATATGGTTCCTCTTTCCTCTTCAGGCTCTTTTTATGTTTTTAATTTTTATCTTTTTTATAAACCATGCATATATTATTATCTTCTATATCTTGTATTTCTTAGATCTTTGGGTTTTTTGTGACTCAGTCTGAGGTATGTAGTACACTGATCCAGGCCTGTTGATTGTTTATGTCCGCCTGCGTGTGCGTGTGTGTGTGTGTGTGTGTGTGTGTGTGTGTGTGTGTGTGTGTGTGTGTGTGAATGGAGAGTGAAGGGGGCATTCTCTTGTGACTTTTTACATTGAACACTCCTTTGTTTAGCATTTTAAATGCCATGGCCAGTTTAACCAGTTTAGAATGAATGAGTGTGTCTTTCCATAAGACCAAGTGCCCTGATTTCCTCCTGTGATGATATAATGAACCTCTTTCAAGCATTGACCTACTTTGTGGAGATGCTGTTTTAACCACTTGTTTGATGTTTGCTGGTCTTTGTTGAAAGTTCCAAGCAAGCTGTTGTAGAAGTAAATTCTAACTGTTGTAAGCCTTCATGCTAAATGTCAGGCTAACAGGTGTGGACTGCTATCTGTCAGACATCTTGATCAGATCTTATAAGCTGCAGGCACGTATTCCTGTGAAGGAACACCAGGCATGACTTCTGCACATGAACTGATGCATCAAATGCTAATCACTTATTAGCAGTGAGATCATGACTCAGTGCTATCACTTAAGTTGTTTCACTGATCCCTTGTTTCATATCAGTGTCTTTTTTAACCCTCTGTCTTGTTCTGCTTGTATCTGATGTTGCCTACATTCCTCTTGGAACTTTGTTCCTCTCAGTGGTTCTTCTTCATGCTCCTTTTAAGTTTTGGTTCCTCTCATGTTTTTCCCTCCTGCTCTTCAGTTTTTCCTGTTGGGTTTTGGTTTTGGTTTTTCTTTGTTTCTTCCGCTCACTCTTTGGATTCTCTCTATATGAGTCTTGGTTCGTTTTAGGGGTTCTTTTTAACACTATTTGTGAGTTTTTCCTTTTGAGTCTTGGTTCCTCTCAGAGGTTCTTCTTAATCCTCTTTGAGAGTTTTTATATTATGCTGCCACAAACTGTTTTTCATTGTTCCTGCAACAATGACAATAAAGACTATTTTGTTCTATATTTGAGTCTTGATCCCTTTCAGATGTTCTTCTTAATGGGGACTGGATCGCTCAGTCAATGGAGCATGTTTGGTTTTCTGGGCAGCTTCTTGTCCTGGTGGTTAGAGAGTTGTCCCTGTGATCAGCAGTTTGTGGGTTCAAATCCCAGGCCTGCCAGTGGCACCACTGAGGTACCTCTGAGCACACTGCTCCCTGGGCGCTGTGTTCACTTGGTGAATGGGTTAAATGCTGAGGAAAATGTTGTGCTGTTCACATTACACTAATGCTCTTTTGAGTCTTGGTTCTTCTCACTGGTTGCTCCACATGCTTGTTGGATTTTTTTCCCAAGTGCATCTTGATTCCTTTCAAAGGTTCTTCCTCATGCTTTTTGCACTAATCAGAATCAGACTCAGAATCTTTCAGAAAACTTATGATTATGATATGACTGCACAGACACACAGAGACACAGAAACAAAATAAAACATAAATAAAAAATAAAACATACATCAAATAAAAAAGCAGAATATGAAATACACTATGCTATTTAAATAAATACTGAGGTGTAAATATTACAGATAAGTACCTTACAATTAATTGTTAGTAACACAAATGGTGGCTCGGAGTCTGTTACTGCACATAATTGAGATCAGTAGTATAGAAGTAATATTAATATTATTAACAAATCCCCTTCAGCTTCAGATACAGAGAATATGATCATGACACCTTAAAAGAATTATGAAAACATGTTGAAAACTCAATATCAAACGAGACGAGGCCACAGATATAGAGTTACAGCCTCACTTGGTAATCAGAGAAGGCAGAGAGATGCATTAAGTCGAGAAAAGTGTCCCTAGGGAACCAGTCGAAACTGCAGAACAGATTTCCCCCTGCACTTATCCTATTTATATTATCATTCAAACCATCCTTCTCATTCCTTTTGTATGATTATCTCTTAATAATACAACAGTTCACATGTATCTAGCACAGAAAAAGCTCACCAAAACCATGACTCAGTGAATCTCAACATCCAAGTGAGGGAGATTAAAGGGGGTGGGGTGGGGGTATTTGCATGGAGGCGTCAAGAAGCTGCAGATAGCATGTACAGGCAGAGGTCGGACAGTCTTCTGGGCTGGCGCTGCCAGTTTGCCGGAATTTTAAGGCGTGTAGGAGTGGTTTTGACACAAGTGAGCGGTGCTGAATTGTATCTTGTCTCTCAAAAGGCCTGACATTCAAACAAGAAGAAGAGATGGAGTGTATTGAGTTACCTCCAGTATATTTAAACTGTACATACTGTACACACAGTCATACTGGAATAGAAAAGGTTCTTCCCCAAACTGTGTTCACAAAGTTGGAAGCAAGGCGTGGTCCAAAATGTCTTGGTCTGCTGAAGTATTAAGATGGTCCTTCACTGGAAGTAAGGGCCCTAGACCAAACCTTGAAAAACAATACATATATTCAACACCCGCACTTTTGCTGAAACACGATTCCACCCCGTCCACTTTTGTCAGATTAAAGCAAAGCTATATATTGGAAAGCTTGATCCACCCCTGGCAGTTGTTTTATTTACATAGCAAATATGCTTTTCTTACATGCAGCTCCACCCTGTTCTTAGTGCAGAGTGCCCACACTCACACCCACACACTTATATGCTTATTGAGTAGGTGTGTTATCTCTCACCTGTTTCCTGTAAAATGAACCGCTAAGTCTGCCAGAATCACACCTCAGAGAGGCCGACAGGTGCGTGTGTGTGTATAATGTGTGTGAGGGGGAGGACTGGTGTCTGTTTAATACTCATATAGGTCTCATTTCCTCCGTGTGGCCACTCTGACCCCCACTGTTGTCATAAAATCTTTGTTTTATGTCGGCACAAAATGTGTGTGAAAAGCTTGTGTGTGTGTGTGTGTGTGTGTGTGTGTGCTTGCCTGAGTGGTTAGACTATTGCTTCATACCATATGAAAGTACTCAAGTATTTTTTCGCATATTCACATATTTTCATATATGCATATTTTTCGCATATTTTTCGCATTTACTCTTTATTTCAATATTTATACTAAATCACATTCTGTAATTACAAACAGTGGTTTATATAGGTTTGAGATAAACTACAGAGTACCTGAGAAAAATGGCTTTAAACAATTTGCCTAGGTGGTCCAAAACGGTCCTAAGACAAGATCACTTTTCAAGTAAGAAAAATTCTGAGTGTTAATTTTTTCAACATTTTTCCAGTGTTTTTTTCAGCTTTTTCAGACATTATGAAGACCTTATCATCATTCTGGGTCTAATAATTCTTCATTGTTAAAACATGATTTACAGATTCTAAGCTTTTTGCTAATTTTCTGAGGTCTTTGAGGTCAAACAGTACAGTGTGTTATTTTCTACACCCACCTGCTTTTATTATAACAGTGCTGCATGTCAGAGGGTGCTGTGATAATAGCTATGGCTGAATAAGACATGTGCTTTACCCACAATGACCTGCTTTAACCACAATAGTGTTGATATCTGATCCTCAACATCACAACACAGGCATTGCTCACAAATCAAACCTTAACGAGCAACAGCTTATTTTTTTACCACAGAGTTTATCAGCTTTTGGGAAATGAAAGTCAGCGACTACAGATCAGCATTATGTTTCTTTACAAGGTTTTGTACAAATGACTAATAGAGACATACTGATAATACATGTAGAGATAAGATGAGAGCTACATGCTGGAAAGGCCAAAACAAAACACAGTATCTGATAAAAAGATGAATGGTAAGAAGATAAGAAGCAAAATATGGATTTACAGACTTTTAATGGCTCAGTGTCGTAAAAAGCGATGGGTTTTCAAAACAAGACAGAAAAAGTAGGGTCTAAATATCTATATTTGGGGTCTAACAGTCTTTAAATATCATTGCCATACCTCAAAAATTGACTTGGAGAAGGAAAGAAAGGTTATTAATTTTAATGTAAATTAATATACTGAGATTTGGGCCATTTTGGACCATATGGACCAAATCGATCTGGACCATTATTCATCTGTCTATGTTCCCATTACTTAGAGGGCAATAATGACAAACTGTGATTTTTTTGGATCTGACAGTGATGGTAGAAAGTTTCAGAACGCTTAAATTTGAATAAACACCAATGATAGGAGACTGGAGTAAATGATATGTAGATATACCATAGATAAGGAAACTCCACAGCACTTAGTTGTTATGCTGAGCTCCTCCTTGACAAATACCCAGTGGACTGAGGTGGACATCACCACTAGGTCTCAATGCACAACCCAAACAACAGCGCTGTGGAACATCTGCTACCAGGAGAGATTCAGTTGCAGAGGGAAGAAAAGGCCCAGCAGGTTAATGGCCCACTGTGTGCTCCTTCAATGAGCTCGAGCTGCAGTAGTCATGTGACTCAGAAAACAAAAAAGCACATCCGCAATCATGACTCAAAGTGCAAACAGAATGTTAATCGAGGTGACGGCAGATAAATGTGCTTTGAAAATCTCCTGTGTGTTTGTTGAGGGAGAGGCCGGGGACTTTGAACAGAACTTGGGAACGGCTGGGCTGTTAGGAGGTGAAGTGGCCTAGTTCCTCGATGAAAGCCATGGATGCCACTTTGGCTGATAAAAGTTGGGTTCAAGGGCATCGTAAATGGCTCTTCTGATGTGAGATCGTTGTACAAATGTGTTTAAAGCGGGGGTGGAAAAAGAACAGACGAACTGTACCTAAGTGAAAGTGTGAGTACTGTACCGAAAGCCTGGACACTTGAGCAACAGTTCAGTTGTCAATGAAAAGCAAAAAATCAAATGAATGTAATTTTTTTATGGTTTGTGATGCAAGAGTGTGAGATTTAACCACCAGTGGGTGGAACTGGTCTTTACACAATGAATAAACTCATAAAAAGTGGGAAATGTAACTGAGGAAGAGTACTGAATTTCAACAACACTCGAGAGAAGTCCAAACCTTCCTAAATACAACATTAATACAGTAAAAGATTTTAAACTTTAAATGGTTATAATTAAATGGTTAAGTAAGTCATTCACAATGGTGTTGAGTGGAGCCAGTCGTCTCCCTCTAAAAGCTCCCTCACAGAAACGTATCACGTCAAATGATTAAAAGAGTTTGACCTAAAACATACTTTTGAATCCATTCAGGTTGGAGAGGTACAAAATAGTCCCCAAAGAAAACGTGTGTTATTCAGATTTATCTCTATTTTACCATTACCAAACACACAGAGGGCATGTGTAGGTTCACATGTAGAGTAAATAAAATGGTTCTATACAGTAAACATTGACCCCTGGTTCCATTAAACATGTTTGAAGTTTAAGATTTGCTGAGTATAACTGTGTAAATGGTCATGAGATATACAGTGAGGGAAAGAAATATGTAATCCCATGCATTTGTACATTTGCCCTCTGACAATGAAATGACCAGTCTGTAATTGTAATCTGTAGGTTTATATTAGTAAATAAAGACAGAGCAACAAACCCCCCTCAAAAATCCAGTGCACAAAAGTCAGAGATTGATGTCCATTGCAATGTGTAAAAATAAGTACATGATCCCTTCGCAAAAGATGACTTAGTACTTGTTGGCAATCACAGAGGTCAGACGTTTCTTGTAGTCAGCCTCCAGGTTTGCACACACCTTAGTAGGGATTAGTAGGGACCCACTCCTCTTTGCAGTTTCTCTCCAAGGTTCAAAGCTGATGTTTGGCAACTCAAACCTTCAGCTCCCTTCACAGATTCTCTATGGGATTAATGTCTGGAGACTGGCTAGGCCACTCCAGGACCTTAATGTGCTTCTTCTTGAGCTACTGCTTTGTTGCCTTGGTGCCTTGGCCATGTGTTTTGGGTAATTGTCATGCTGGAATATCATTCACAACCCATTTTCAATGCCCTGGCTGAGGGAAGGTGCTCACCCAAGATTTGACGGTACATGGTCTCGTCCATCATCCCTTCGATGTGATGAAGGTGTCCTGTCCCCTTAACACCCCCAAAGCATTATATGTCCACCTCCATGCTTGTCTTTGGGGATGGTTTTCTTGGGGTCATAAGCAGCATTTCTCTTCCTCCAAACACGGCGAGTTGAGTTGATGCCAAAGAGCTTGATTTTGGTCTCAGACAGGAGTTACATGTGCTGTCTTGCGCAGGGGGACCTAAAGGCCACTGCAAGATTTCAGTCTTTTGCGGCATAGTGTTTTCAATTGTTTTCTTGGTGACTATGGTCTTGGTGACTATGATCATTGCAACTCCATGAGGTGAGATCTTGCATGGAACTCCAGACCAAGGGATATTAACAGATATTTTGTGTTTCTTCCTTTTGTGAATGATTGCACCAAGCTGCTTGGCGATAGTCTTGTAGCCCAGTCCAGCGTTGTATAGGTCTACAATCTTGTCCCTGACATCCTTGGACAGCTCTTTGGTCTTGGCCCTGGAGGCTTGTTAGGTCCACAGCCATTGAGGTGTCTTTTATACAAGTAATGTAACACATTGGGATTAGGAACTTACTTACAGATGGTGTTCCTAATCTCATCTTGCTACATCACAGTGAAGACACCTGGGAGCCTAAAATCTTTCTGGTTGACAGGGGATCATATACTTATTTCACACATTACAATGCGCATCAATCAAGACTTTTGTGCTCTGGGTTTATGAAGGTTTTTTGTTGTTATTCTGTGTCTTACAGCTACAATGAACCTAACATTACAATTATAGACTGCTCATTTCTTTTTCAGAGGGCAATGTACAAACTCAGCATGGGATACCTCTTTCCCTCACTGTACATCTTAAGAACACGTTTGTTTTTCTGTATGTAAGAAGCTCTTGGTTCTGGGTTTTAAAGCTTTAGGCCATGTCTGTCAGCACTGAAGGAAATGCTACAGTGCCTTCTTTTTTTGGAAATCAGGTCGTGAGGCCTAATGCTAATTATGTATACAAAGCTGACGTCCTCATTGCATAAGTGCTCAACACACAACATATATGAATGTCATGGACTCCAAAACTGTATTGGTAACCACACTGGAAACTTTCAGTCAGACCATTCAGCTCAGACTGAAGCCCACATAGGTAACTGAGACTCAGGTCTGGGGTGTGTGTGTGTGTGTGTGTGTGTGTGTATTAGACAAACCGAGTGAATGTCTTCTCGCCAGTGTAGGCTTTTGCTGTAACTTGTAGGCCCTTTTTGCTGTGGTGTGTAGGCTGCGAATCAACACGATCTTCTGTCATTTGTCGCTGATCTCATTTATTTTCAGGCCCGGGGATCTTCCCTTTCACTTCCAAACCACAAGCTTGCTTAGTTGCAATAACCGAACTAAAGCGCTAGTGCTAATTTCTCAGCGTGGGATGAGCATCTTTGGCATTCTTTGATGACACACTTTGATGAGGCATGTTGAGTTTGTGCCTGGCACTGATTGACCAAGCGTTTGGACCAATGTGCTGGAAATGATGGGTTTTGGCTAGCATGGTCTTCCACTGCTGAGCCAGTGTACACCAAGGTCAGCTAGGGTTCGGTTACAGCCTTCTGCCTAACCTAAATTCAACATTAAAAAATATATATATAGTTACTGCCAGAACAAAAATCATATCTCCATTTTTGTTGTTTTTATTTTTAATGTTGTCAAACTTTCATAATGACACAAACCAACAGAAAAGGTCCAACAGGATTACGAAAACATTCTTTACATTAATTTAATGAAAGAAATGTTTTTTTTTTCTTTTCCTGTAGAGTTACTTTTTAGGTCAGCATCAACAATGTGAATATATTGCTATATGTTATTAATAAATGTTATTTTATCTTTGTTTTATTTTACTTTGGATAAGAGGAGAATAGAATTGTATACACTGTAGTATATGCTTCATCTTAAATGTTTCATCTTAAAGGCTTTATACTATTTAATATGCAATGTAAAATTCTAATGAGAAGCCAATTTCATTCTAGAACTTCTTAGACCTTGTAGTCCAGATGCCTAGTAGTTTGTGTGCTAGATTCTTGAATTTTTTTGTATTTCTACTGTTTTTCTGAAGGATACTTTTTCTTAGTTTATTCCTTATTTAATCATTATCTCAGTACCACCACCATCATACTTTACCCCACTTTACGCACCTCTGCTTGGAACAAACATTGAAGATCTGTGCCCAGTTCGTACAGTTGGGTCCAGTCTCAGAGGCTCCAGAATGGTGAGCGTTCCCTCATCGTGCTTTGTGATGGTTATGTGGCAGCGGGCCACTATTTGGCGGGAGAATTGCGGCAGAGATGAAAGGAGGAGTCTCTGAATGGGTGCACCGTGTGAATGTGTGAGGGACGACTGAGGGGTGCAGTTCTTGAGATATTCCTTTCACGGTTTCTCAGAAGGCCTTCCTTATGGATTTCAAGGAAAAGAAAACCAATTCCGCTTGGGCACCCCCGTGTCCTGGACACACACTTTGGGGTACATGAGGCACGGTGGGGTGGGGGTGGTGGGCTGTGTGGTCTCAATAGCCCCTTTTCTCTTCTGGCTGTAGCAGTAGCAGCCTCTTTGTACATTTCTAACATGTTTGACAAAGCAGTGTCATGCATCCACATGCCTCGTGTCAGGATTTGCCTATTGATGGATATTCTCGTGTTCTTGTTTTGTTAGAACTGTGTGCACGGTCTGTTTAGCGTGCTGTCTCAGTGCGTTTGATGCAATCATTTTTCTTCCAGTTTTGGACATGCTAGGGCCTCATTTTTACTCAGAAGAGATGTATGGAGTATCATAAACTCACTCTTCATAGGAGTATTTTATTTTACTGTGAAATGTGAAGGTTCCTGCTGTTGCTTTTGTCAATTCGCTGCTTGTTGATTCACCCATAGACCTTTTTCTAATTATGTAAATAAATAAATGAATGAAAGCCTTGTTTAGTAGAAGAAATCAAGCAGTTAAACAAAACTATATCACTGTACAAAATTTTAGTATAATTAATTATTTGCTTAATTATTTGCTTTATAACAAATGATGAACTGTTTGATGTTTTGGTCACTGACATTTTTGTTTTACTGCTAAATATGAAACATGAATTACAGTTAATCAGTTCATCAGTTCATAAAACATTATTGTAGTTTTAAAATATTAGTACTGTGTCTAAATCTTACACATTTAAAAAGTGGAAGTAAGGAACCAATTATATGGGTGGAATATAGTTATATAATAATATAACTATGTACATCATTATAGGAAGATTGCATGGGGTACTTCTTTCAGAGATTTTTTAGTGTATTTTTGTAGAGGTTTTATATGACTTTTATTGTAGATTTTATATTTATATTGTTCTTGTCTCTGTGCATCGGTGCCGTTGTAACATAAGCAGTTTCCACTGGGATCAGTGAAGTTTTCTGGTTCTGATGCTGAATCTAGAACAAAGGGTTCCTTGAGTGGTGTCTGTAAATGACAGATGAGTGTGAGGAACAACATGAGAGTGTGAAGAACCTTTTTAAAATGGAAAGAACCTTTAGATCATGTAACGGTTCTTTCCTGCTTAAGGTGTTTTCCCAGAACCTTTACATCACATGGAGGTTCTTTAAACTCTAAAAAAGTTCTTCACACTTTTAAGAACCATGCATTGGAAGGTTCTTTAGGGAAATAATTTTGTAGAAATTGACATGTAAGGGCATAATAAGTACTTGTTGACTTGTAATTGAGTAGAAGTATTCAATTTCAGTAATACTTGAGCACAAAATTATTTTTCCACCAGAACATGTCAGTCCCAACAAGACCTAAAGATGCCGGTCTGACTGCTTGAACGTTTCATTCGAAGTGATTTAAGGTGCTGTTGAATCCCTAAGAAGATTATACAACATCTATCTATAGGCCGGAACCAGACACTCCCCATTACGCGTGCGTTCACAGGAACATGTATTCGAGGGTTTTAACTTCAGAAGCTTTATGTCCCTGAAAACATCAGAGCATATAAGTTGAGGTTATGGTTTGATGCCCATGTTTCATCAAATGCAGCATCTTCTCTTTTTCTGTTTTCTTTATAGCAGCGCTTAAACAGAAATAGTGTTACACACCATTGAGGTTACGCCGCAGAAAAACAGGAAGAGAACTATCTAAGCTAACAGGAAGCGGGAACCGTATCAGAACCTACCTGAGAAAGCTGCACTTTGCTGCATTGTTGGTCTGCAGAAGTTAGAGGGTGTGTGTATTTGTGTGCATGTGTGTGTGTGTGTGTGTGTGTGTGTGTGTGTGTGTGTGTGTGTGTGTGTGTGTGTGTGTGTGTGTG
>JBBPDE010013559.1:0-11158 GCA_037974605.1 Nannopetersius ansorgii
CCCTTTCCTCGACGAACCCATTGACATCGAAGCACAAATCCTCCAGTGAAATCTTCGGATGAGAGTGGTCAGATCCCAGTTGGATGTTTTGTCGTTACCTGATATTTTTTTGTAAGAGCTTTTCTGTTTTTCTTCACAACGTATCATTTATCTCAATAATATTCTCAGCCCCATGCCACTCGCATAACACGCCGTGAACACAAACTCTTAGTTCCGAACAAGTTCTTTAGATCACACTTCGTTTTTTTGCCAGTGGAAGTCTTCTTTATAATATTGGTGACGCTGAACACGTTTTCGAGGCAACCGTCTGTCGCTGTGTCAGAAATGTGACTCTTGCACTCAAACACTTCCTGTACACTTTGCCATAGACCCAGAATTCAACGTCAGGTATTACTCATCACTGTATTTCTTAAACCTGTCTGTCTTCTTTAAAATGTTCAATGAAATCAGCAAGATTCCTCTTTTCCAACTGTTCTACCAAATATATTTCAGGATTTCCAAGTGTGATTGGCTGCATAGTTGAGACTTATATTCCTATCAAGCCATCATTAAATGGAGATTATGTGAACAGGAAATCATTCCACAGTATTAATGTGCAGGTAGTCCTGTTTTTTTAGGCTTTGTAACTTTTAGCTTTATAAATAGATGACAGGCCAACTTCACAGTACAGCTGCTGCAGCATTACTGTTCTACTGTGAAGATCATCTGTGATGCAGACCCACATCATCACCAATGTGGAAGCAAAATGACCTGGATCTGTGCATGACTCCATGACAAGTGAGTCTACAGTCTATTTGCCAGTGGTTAGTTTATATACACAGTAACATTAATACTGGAATAGAAAAGGTTCTTCCCCAACTGTAGCCTCCTGCAGTGGACATGTACGTCTAAGTTCAATAATTGAGAGATGTCTCCCAATACTTTTGTCCATATAGTGTATCAATACCTAAAACATAAACAAACCACAAACTTATAAGCAAATGAAACAAATTTTACATTCGTGTAACACTGAAAAGCAATATCAGTTGCTCATATTTACCACTAACTTCCTCATAAACATAAAGCTTACTTTACCACACCCTTGTTTGGCTGTTTTGACAAAAACCTTAAGTATTTAAGGGAGAAAATAGTAGCCAGTTTGGCTGATTGCAATGGTAAAATGTTCTTGTTGTTGATGGATACGCCTGAAATAACACTCACAGGCTACTGCATTCGGATGGGCTGTTACAGGCTAAATGTGGAAAAAAAATGTTTTCTGTGGGGAGAATGCAAATGCACCAGCTAACACAGGTGTAGACAAAGTTGTGTGTTAAAGTTAAAGGATGTGCCATATCACTACTTAACTTACCTCTCATGTCACTCATGGCGCTACTAATGCAACGGTAATATCATGTGCAGTATCACTGCTTACATCACTGTTATGTGCAGTAACAGACATGATATAGACTCCAAACCTGTCTAGTAAAATACTTCAGCAGTAATTTTATTTGTCTATAGTATTTCCACCTCTCTAACTGACCACAGAATGTTGTATATGTTGCATATTGTATTTTGTACTAAGCATTCTTAAAGTTTTTTTTCTTTAGTTTTATTTAGACTTATATTATATATCGCTCGTGTCTTTGTCTCCGTGTGTCTGTGCATTCAGAGCATGAACAATTTGTTCTGGGGTCAACAAAGTTTTCTGATTCTGATTATATTTAGAAACAATATAAACAATGTAATGAAAATGTAAAAGTCCACATATACTGGCAACAGGTGAAAAGGTAAACGAGCTGCTAACTAGGCTTCAAGCTCAACAAGAAGCTCTCCTTAACGCTGAATCTCACACACCTCTACTACCTAGTACCCGAGATTGAAAATTTGGAAGTTTCTCCCTTATATGTAACTGCATTCGAGATTAGAATATGTAAACTCTTCTTGTTTAGCTGGCAGGTTTACTGGGTGCGTTTGAGCTTAGACTTTTTGTAAAAACACAAGAGAAGTGAGGCAAGAATGCACAGTGCTCAGTTTCACTCATTTTGATTTTTTGCACAAATTGCCTACAGCTTTGATCCAATAGCATACCCTTCCAGACTCCACCTCAGGATTTTAAAGTGTGCTCCTACATTAAATAAGTAACAACTCTGTTCCTCGAAGTTTTGATTTGTATATTCATAATTGCTTGATTTTTTAATTAGAATTAATTATAAGACTACTTACACCTGGAACAGACAGGCGACAGATTTGCCTGCTGTTTATTTTCGGGTTTGTTAAATTAAACACCTCATATGAGGCAGTGATTCCAGGGAAAGTTCTCCGTGTTGAGATCTAAATTTATGTTGATTGGATCCATTGGTAAAATTGATTAAAAAATGTTCTAAATACTTTCAGTTAGTGTATTTGTGCAGTGTTCCCACACCCCTGTGTTTCTTGATGTACATCATATATTCTAATGTGCACCCATGGCTATCTGAGGACACAGACAAAACAAATCTACGCATCTAGCTTTCAGTAGCAAATGCCTGATTGTTCATGCAGATTATATGGACTATGACATAGACTAGTTCATAGTAACACAAAACATCATCATGGAGGGAATATCAGAACATAAAGCACTGAGGGAATATCTGCTCAAAGTACTTTCCTAATATCATTATATACACACAACAGACAATTACTGTAAACCACTGTAACTTCTTTGATAAGAAGCTTGACCCAGAGTGCAGTATTATACTAATTCTTTTAATGCATGGCTAATGTGCAGTAGCTCCAGAGCACCGTTTTCTGAGCACCCACTGGTTTTTATTGGAGATTGTGTGCTGCAGTTGAGTCTGTTGTGTGAGGACCCTTATAGTTTCATTTTGCAGTAGAGGATGAAGAAAAAGAGGTGACTAACATAAAAAAATAAGTCAATAATATGTGTAAATGATTCTAAAATGGTCTGCTAAAACTTTGGATTAATATACATTGCATTACATTCATTAGCTAGACGCTTTTATCCAAAGTGACTTACAACGTGAAGAAACAAATTTCGGCACAGTGTGAGAACCACAGGCGAGTAAATTAAGAACAGATAGCTGCAATAATAAAACAGAGCACAGCGCTCCCTCCCCACGAATTCTAATTCACTTGCTTTGCAAAGTCACTGGAGCTTTGGCTCGAGCTCACCTGCGACACTTGGACGACCACGCGGGGGCGCCCCGCCCCCTCAAAAAAATCCACCACCCCGCCAAAAAAGCACGTGCGGCACTGGCAGAGTAGCTACAGGTCCAGATGCTGACGACCGTCGTGTTACAATAGAGGCAGCCCACCCCCTCGATCCATATATGGAGGTCCGCCGCGTGGTGGAAGCGCGTGTTTGCGCCCACGCCTTCCGCTCTAGTCCAATGACGCGTCGAGGAGACTCGAAGTGGCGGGTTTCAGCACCTGGACAGGGACTCGGCCACACGCAGCTGGACCACGCAGATTGGCTGAAAAAGGGTTAATAATTCTGCTGCGCGTCTCATCCACGCAAATGTGGACGTGGAGACAGGTCCAGCACGCTCGCCTCTAGTGTGTCTCTGCAAAACAATGAACGCTCAGCTATAACACGCCAGCTTTAACCAGTTAATGCTCATGACGGACTCTGTGAAACTACTGATTTAACCACCAAAAGCTCTGTAATTTGGCCTATAGCATCACACTGATTAGACAAACACACACACACACAAACACAGACACACACACACACACACACACACACACACACACACACACACACACAAACACACTTTCACATTCACACACACACACATTCTATCTCTCTCACACACATGCACACACACTCTCTCCCTCTCTCTCTCTCTCTCTCTCTCTCTCTCTCACACACACACACACACACACATACACGAATATGATCGTGCACCAATATCAAGCGGTTTCTTGTTTTCAATCACATTCCTGCACCGCACACCTGTTTGCAACGTGGTAAGTTTTTTTTAGTTTGTTTGTTTGTTTTCCCACCTCGACGCGTGCGTCACACGCGCACGCCGCCCTCCCCAAAACTGCACCAGCTCTCCGAGAGTGATGGGATTTCAGCACGTGGACGGGGCGGTCGCGGGCACGGCACGTGCACGTGGCGCAGCATCTACACGAGGCTCGTCTGGAGGAAGCGCGAGCAGTAGCGCTCGGGCAGCTGGAGAGACAGGAGCTCGGACAGACATGGAGCTGGACGTGCAAACAGCAGAGTGAGTAAACGCGCAGAGCAGAACACGCGTGTTTCACGCACACACACACACACACACACACACACACACACACACACACACACACACACAACATATAACAAGAAACACAGAGTTCGTATCGTAAAGTAATGCTTTATTAATGCTGGTGTTTGTGGTGCTTTTATTGCTGCAGGATCATTAAAACGAATCTTAAGTTGCGCGTAAAAGTGTCTCCTTTACTTTTCTCTGTTTTGATAGCCTGTTTGTTTCTGTGTTTTAGACACTATAAACGTTTCTCTCTCTGTATGTATATATATGTGTGTGTATATATATATTATATGAGTATATATATATATATATATATATGTATATATGAATGCAGTTAGTAGTGATGTCACTAGTCAGACAGAGGCTAATTACATTACACCTTGCGCAGCCCTGTATTAGTGCACTGGTAAGGCTGGTGTGTGGGAGGCGGTATCTGTGGTTAAATGTGTACACGCTGTTTCCTCGGGCTGTCTGTCACTCTGTCGCCTGTCCCCCGCGGCAGTGTGATCCGCCTGATTATGCAGTACCTGAAGGAGAACAACCTGCACCGCACGCTGGCAGCCCTGCAGGAGGAGACCACCGTGTCCCTGCACACCGTAGACAGCATCGACAGCTTTATCTCAGACATCACCAACGGCCACTGGGACGTGGTCCTGCTGGCCATTCAGTACCTCAAACTCCCTGATAAACTGCTCATTGATCTCTACGAGCAGGTGAGAGCACCCACACAGCCGTGTGTGTCTGGGTTTGTGTGTGTGGTGCTTGGCCCTTTGTAATCATGGATTTCCTAATAGGTTGCATAGGCAGCCATGTGTCAGTCATAATCTGTAACAATATAATTGTAACATGGTATTTTGTCCATAGCACATGTCAAATACTCAGTAAATTGAGTTATGTAAGCTATTTAACTCATTTAAAACAGGCTCAGGAAGGATGAGGCATGAATGGATCATTTAAGGTTAATGTGTTTTTGCTGTCAGATGTGACTTCCATGTTTCCATGTTTTCTATGTTGTTGCTCTTGTTGGGGCTCCAGGTGGTGCTGGAGCTGACCGAGTTGAAAGAGCTGGGAGCGGCCCGATGTTTGCTGACTCAAACCGATCCCATGATCATGCTGAAGCACACCCAACCTGAACGCTACTCCAAGCTGGAGACTCTTCTCATGAGTCCACATTTTAACTCAAATGAGGCGAGTGCCTGGAACTGCTTGAACATTAGTAGAACAACTTCTGTTTAAATGGCAGGTCTCCACCTATAGCTTTTCTAGCCTTTTCTGCTTTCAAAAAACCAGAGCAATTCAGTGAGAAAATCTTGAATACTTAAGCAAAACAACAGCGATCTCTCAGCAGTGACTGGGTAAATCATACCAAGACAACATAATCATCCTTAAGCTGCTGCCATTTAACATAGAAGCAAAAGCAGGACACCGGGGGGTTGCACAGTTGTAACAGTGGTGTTAAAAAGGCTGTTTTATTATGTTTTAATCCATCTCTGTACTTCCAACTAGTGAGTAGAAGAATTATCCCAGCATGCTGTTCCTTATCTTCAACACTGTTGTACTCCAGGCTTATCCAGAGGGCACCGATAAAGAGAAACGCAGGCAGGCCATTGCACAGGCGCTGACTGAAGAGGTCAGCGTAGTCCCGCCCTCTCGCCTCATGGCCCTCCTCGGACAGGTTGGTTCATCACACTCCTTTATCATCTGAGCATTAAGCAGAGCTGAAATCTCAGAAACCTCATTAATTTGTCAGTTTCAGTTACTAAAGAAGGTAGTCTCACACGGGCCTCCTGATGGTGCCAAGATTCCTCAATTAGAACAATGCACTCTTATGGTTTTGTCTGTTTTGAAGGTGGCAAACGGAAGCAAGAATAAAACTACAGCTCCATGGTGCTTTCCATGTTGTTTGCAGTGCTGCAGTTTCTAAACATACAATTAGACCACAATTTCAATCATTAGCAGCTTTTAAGAGCAGGAAGGAATTACTGTCCGGCAGGGACCTGACCGGGGCCCCAATGGGATCGAAAACTTGGGAGAGTCAATTGCAGATGGAAATAGGAGATGGATGAATACCTGTTGAATGACCAAATGAATGAAATAAATGAAGAGGCACATCAAGCTTAACAATAATATAATTGGATGCTGTTAATATTTAACTATGCCTCATTATAGCACAGTTTTATTCTTTTAGTCCTGTCTCCCTGAGGCTACGTTTTCCTGCACAGGGTCGTATATGTGAGGGTGCCCTCTACAGGCTACAAGAAACCAAGGCGCTCAGACAGTTTGGATCGTTAGCAGTGTTGGTAAGTCAGTCTAGACCATCTACTCCAACTGGTATAACTGAAATAAATTCTTAATAACAGACACCTTTCGCTTTCCTTCGCCTAGTTCCTGCCTTGCTTTCCTATTCGTACCAGCCCACACCACACCATCCTCTAATAAATGGCTCTTTGAAGTGTCCTGTCTTGTAGACCCATTCCTGATCCTTTATTCTTTCCACCCTCTCCCTTCTTCTGCATCCCACAACTTCCTCTTCCCATGGTCCTGTTCCCCCATGCCTCTGTCTTGCAGTCTCTGAAATGGCAGCAGCATCAGGGTCTCCTGCCACCTGGCATGTCAATAGACCTGTTTCGGGGCAAGGCCATGATGAAAGACCTGGAAGAAGAGCGCTTCCCCACCCAGCTCAGCCGTCTCATCAAGGTAGGGTAACCACAGCAGCAGCTAAGACCAATATTTAAGCTCATCCAAAGCCTGCAGGCCATACCCCACACAGATGTCTTGTTTAAGATTTTCATTATGTATTGACTATAAACTGTTATAGTAAGGAAGAAGATAAATAAATGCAGGCCAGAGGACAACTCCACCAGTTTCTTTCATTCAAGAGTGATTTGACATGCTCTCTAGAGAGATACAAGGAAAGCATGCTGCTATGATCACCTTTATCAGCATCTAGCATGACTCAAAATGAACTGACTTACTTACCATCCTCTAAGAGTTGGTATTGCTGTTCTTAACTCTGCTCAAGGCCTTAACAGAGAGGCTAATAACCATCTGTGGAGCCAGAAGCCATACACTGCAAATACACGGCATTCATGGGGTGCAAATAGACTGACTAGATACCAGTATGCTCACACACACACCCCCATTTTAGTATTACTATATTTGTGAGAGTATTCCACTGACATTCCACACTAATACTGCGTAATCCAAACCTACTCCAGTAACCAAAAAAGTTGAATATGTGGTGAAAACAGCATGTTTCCTTGGGAGGTTCACCGACTCTACCGATTTTCCATTATTCCTATCATTATGAGAATGTTTGGTCCTCACAAGGGATAAATACATGCATATATACACACACAGACCTATAATTGCTTTTGAGGCTTCCGGCTTCTTCATTCCATGCAGCTCATGCTGCCACACAGCATGTTCTTACTGATAGCAAAAGAGTGAAGTGTCTGACTTGGGGTCACAAGAACTCGGCCCATCTGTCTCTCACTTCCCCATCTACCCTCTCTCCCAAACAAGACGGGCATTTCAAGCTTAGTATTGCTACGTGGGTGTATGCAAATGCATTTGCTACGGCGGACAGAGTGCATGCAGATTTGCTTGTTCCAATGCCCACGCGCTGTGAAGCATTCTGATGAGAAGAATTAGTAATTAGTTTCTCAAGTGAAGTGCAATTCCAAGCTCTGGTACTTATCCATGAACACAAAATAAAACAGCACTCACAGTAGAGTTGTGGTTTTCAAGCTGATAATTGGGGATATTTTCATTAACTGCTTCCCATTTTTGGATGCTCCTACAGCATCCAGTGCCCCCCACAACTGACAGCCTGTTTCTGCAGCTCTGCTTATTGCTGAGCTTCTTCTTTCTTTAAAAAAAAGAAGTGACAATCTGGTCATATGTGAACACACCACAGCACAAAATACTTCCTCTGCATTTAACACATTCACCAAGTGAAGCAGGGGGCAGCTACGAACACAGCACCCAGGGAGCAGTGTGTGGGGACGGTACCTCGCTCAGGGTACCTCAGAGGTGCCTAGTGGTCTTGGGAAGCGAACCTGCAACTTCCTGATCATGGGGCGAATGCCTTAACCACTAGGCTACCAACTGCCCCACTATTTTGATTCCTTTTTGTTTTTATTTAAATATTCATTGCTAATGACTGATGTCATGCACAGCTGTTTCGGGTTTGTTTTGGCCATTTCTGTACTCCAGAGAGATCTGGCATGTGGCTTCATTGGTTACAATCGGGATCACAGCGATGCTACCCGAGGCCAGACCTGACATGAGGAGAAAGAAACGGGAGTGTTGCACTGGGAGGAAGACGGTACAGACCAGCTCTCCCCTCCATGATCATGGGGAATAGCAAGCAGTACTAAACCGGCACCAGAGTAAATACAAGTAGTGTACCATCATGGAGACTCACTCCAGACAGGAATGTGGCGCTGCCAGTTTCCAGCTGCTGTGGGCCGACAGGATGAGGGAGAGTGGTAAGAGAAAAGGAGGGGGACTGACAGTGTTTGTGAATAACAGATAGTGTAACTCTGGGCACATTACTGTGAAAGAACAACAATGCAGTAGAGACACTGAGCTGGCATGAGGCCATACTACCTCCCAAGGGAAGGCACATCCCCTCTGGAACCCGGATACAGCCTGTGATGCCTTCCACATTGTTGTCAGCAGCCTTCAAATACAGCACCTTCAGGCCCAATTTAACATCTCGGGTGACTTCAGTCCTGCCTCCGTGGACTCTACACTGCCCACTTTCACCCAGTATGTGACATGCCCCACCAGAGACAATAAAGAGCTGGATCAAGGTCATTCTCTAGCAGAAGGGGAGTGAAGTGAAAAGTGAAAGTGAAATTTGTCAGAAGGAGGGCACAGAGAGAGCAGAAAGGATCAGGGATGGGAAAGGTAGCTCAGTGGGTAGGATATTTACCTCTGGACCATGGGAGGTCATGGGTTCGAATCCTACCTTCAGCACCACCATTGGGTCCCTGAGCAAGACCCTTAACCCTCAGTTGCTCCAGGGAGACTGTCCCCTGTGGTTAGGCAATGAAAGTCGCTTTGGATAAAAGCGTCTCATAAATGCTGTAAATGTAAATGGAAAGACAGCTACTTCACTTCTTCAATAGGTTTGATTCATCATCTGCCCCTGCCTCTGTCCCATACTGCCCTTCCCGATGCAGCTGCTGCAGACACCCCCACCTCTGTTTCACTTCAGACACTTCACAGCTCATCTGCATTCTCTGCTTTCTGCTCCTCTGCTCAACCACAACGTCCAGCAAACATTCACTCTGCTTCAGCCTGTCTATTTCAACCATCCAGGTTAGGAGGAACGGAGGGCCTGCTAAGAAGGTGTGGGGTCCAGATGGCATCACTTCAAGGGTTGTCCGGTCCTGTCAACTGTGTGAGGTAATGGAGGATATCTTCAACCTGAGCTTGAAGCTGAGGAGAGTACCACAGGTTTGGAAAACCTCTTGTGTGGTACCAGGACCTCAAGAGCTACAGTCCAGTAGCTTTGGCATCCCACCAGTTAGTTCTTGCTCAGCTTTGACCGCTGGGGAACTCATTCCCGGATCCACTTCAGTTTGGCATTAGGGTAGATACATCCTTCGCTCTCTCTGGAGAGCACTGTAAGAATCATGTTCTTTGATTTCTTCAGTCACTTTAACGCTATCTTACTCACAATCCACAATCCAGCTGGAGTACAGAGAAGTGGATTATCACATGGGGTGGACACGGGACCATCACATGGGGCATCTTGTAGCCTGGTGATTAGAGCATGGGTTCGATTAACACAATCCTGCTCACAATCCTGAGGGACAAGCTGGAGCACAAGCACCTCTAAGCACCTCTGAGGTACCCTGAGCAAGTTACCATCCCCACACACTGCTGTGTTCCTGGCTGCCTGCTTCTTCATTTGATGAATGGGTTAAATGCAGAGGAAGAACTTACTAATACTAAATAAACTGAGATAACTGTTGAAAATTAGGGAAGACTGTTTAAAACACTAAAATATGAAGGCAAGACACAGAGCAGTCACAACTTTCTGCAGCAGACTACATAATGCTCTCAGATTGGCTACTTTCAAACCTCCCGCCTCTAAGTACACCAGTATTTTAGTATTTTACCATTTCAAGACACACTTTATATATATATATATGTATAATTTTGTATTTTATTTTTTTACCTTTTATGTTATACTGTTGTGTTGTATTTTATTCTATTGGTTTTGCTGCTTTTGTACTGTCCACTTGCTGCTGTGACAATGAATATTTCCCACTAATAAAGCATTACCTTTTCTTATATTTACTACTCATCTTTTCTTGCTACGCAGCAAGCTCATTATTATTTGACTGGTCTATGCATGACTAGTCTATGTCTATGCATACAAGTCTCTATAAAGATAAGCTGTGTTCTTTTCTGTGCTCTTTTATGGATGTGAAAGCCGGACAATAACAAGCCAGACAGGAAAATGACCATTGTGTTTGACCTTGGTGTTGTTGAAGAGTTTTCCAAGAACCTTATAAAGCAAAGACAACCAACATATCAAGCCTCATTTCTCACTCACTGTCCAGATAACCAAACTGTAGTTAATGTGTCTAATTCTGGACATATTATGAGAAGACGCAGTTAGTTGGAAAAGACAGTTATACTTGGAGCAGTTGTAGAAAAGGATGGCCAGCAACAACATGGATGGAGACGATAAGAGGAATCCATTAAGGCCATTAAAAGCAGAAGTCATTAAGAAGCCAAATGGGAGCCATTTGGAGAAACATTACCTATATTGTGTCCTGGAGGTGAAACTGCATTGAAGACCTTGCACATCTTTCACTCTAATAATGACACACTGGCTGCAGCAACAGCAGTCCCTTTCACTTCACTGTAAATGAAAGGACTAACTTATAGATTAAATA